>OMLI01075821.1:0-15137 GCA_900302605.1 Rondeletia loricata | reverse complement strand
CCCAAACTCTCACTGATCCTCCACCATGCTTGACTGATGGTTGTAGACTTGGTTCAGAGCCTTTCATTGCTTCGGCGGCGTACATACTGCCTGCTGTTACTTCCAAACATCTCAAATTGAGATTCATCAGTCCATAAAACCTTACTCCACATCTCAGGTGTCCAGTTTCGATGCTCTAGTGCAAATCTTCTTTGGTTTTTAGCCGGGCATCACAAGAGTCATGAGAAATACCAGTGTGTGTAATACCAGTGTGCGCGCACACACACACACACACACACACACACACACACACACACACACACACACACACACTCATGAAGAGATCATCTCTGGAGGTCACTCACCTGGGTATTTGCCCTCACTGCTGTATCGTGATCAATGTTGAGAAGATGGTAGTTTTTTCTCACCTTTCATCGCACCTGCAATTTGATCTAAGGCTGCCAATTACTTGTGTAACTAGTGCATTTTTACAACTGATATACCGGTTAAGTGAATGAATTGGGCTCCTCCTCTTTCTTTTCAGCAGTGTGCGTGGGCTAATACATCAGTTTATTTCATTTACATGCTCTGCTACAAATACGCTGCAAACATGTCAATTATAACTATTTCACACTGAATGAAAATGAGTAGGCCAACGACACAGCCCAAAATAATCTATCATGAACCTTCAAAACTGGAGAGAAGGAATCATATTATCCAAAAGTAAAAAGAGGGCCATGATTTGAACGTATTATATTACATGTACAACAACGTCTGAAGCTCTTCTTCTGCATGCCCTTGCATAACCAATCTACAGAGAAAGAAAGGGAGATGTAATTTGTATGTATACATATGTCAAAATGTCAAGGCATGTAATCCTTTCAAAAGGCGATGAGGTTATTGGTTAGAGCTTGGCGCCGCTCCATAATCTCACATAAGGAAAGTGCTTACTCCAAGGTCTAGAGGAGAAAGCTGAGGTGTGAGCCCCACTTCTCTCTCTCTCTCTCTCTCTCTCTCTCTCTCTCTCTCTCCCTCTCTCTCTCTCCCCCTCTCTCTTTCCTTTGAAAGGATTAGTTTGATATCAGTAAATATGGATACAGCAGTGTGGCTTTCCTGTGTGCCACCTTCCATATTATTTAATACCAGCATGTTTTTGCAAGAAGGTGCGGAGGCGGAGGGTGTATGTCAAAGAAGCACAACGTTAAAACCATTTCAGTCGTAGTATATACACCTCCCCACCCCCTCAGCCCATATTAGCATGGCAAATGTTGCATTTCTCTCTTAAGAGCCGTGTCATTCAGGAAGACAGTGGCCTATAATAACCCTATAATAAAGCATGATGCCGTAAGAGAAGGACACAACATATGGGTAAGACTAGATATGAGCCCAGCTGAGTATTTGTTGAGAATACACAATGGCATTTGAGACAGTGTTTTCTACCACTATAAGTGTGTGCCATGGTATGGGATATACTATGCAGGGATACAGCACCATACTGCCACAATCAAATCGTTTAATGCCCTGTTAATGGTGACGACAAACACAGTATCTCCCTAACTCACTGATGGGATTCAAATCTGATTGTCATCATTACCATGCAGCTGTTATATTTAAAATAACCTTAAACTAAAACCGGACAAAACCGAGGTCCTAGTTATTAGCCTTGAACGCATCTGCAGATGAATTCAGTTGTCGCCCTTTAACACAGTACATCGAGAATTTAGGAGTTATCTTTGATTTAGGTTTAAACCTAGGGAAACCTTCTGAAAGCTGATTCAGTCATGTTTCTATCAATTTAAGAACATTGCAGAGGTTAGTTTGACTTCTTACATGGCTTTATATCATCTTGCCTTTATTTCTGTAATCCTCTGTTCAATCCACCCGCTGTGGCATAGCTGCAGAATGATGCTAGGTTACTGACAAAGCCTGAACGCACGTCACAGTACCACATGACCCCTATTTTTAATCTGCACCGTACATCGGTCGCCTGTTAGTGTCAGAATTGATTTGAAGGTTTGACCGATTACTTTAAAGTCTCGGTTAGTTCGGGCTCCTCGCTGTATCTTGGTCCAGAGGTGATTGGGCTTTTGCTTTGGCAAGCCCAGCCTGAGGAGCTGACAAAATAATCTTTAAGATCATCTCTCAAAACACATTTCTGCAGACAGGCTTTTATATAAATTGTTTTCACTCTTTTTATTTGCATTGTATTTGGCTATTTTACTTTTATGTTTTACTTGTGGTTATTTTACTTTTTTGATTTTAATCTTGTTTTCAGTCCATATCTGACATTTTTATTTATCTTATTGGCTTTTATTTATTGTTTTGTTGTCTGTAAATATTTTCTTATAATACTTTCTTATTCTTACAGTATGTCTTCCATAACCATAAAAAAAAAAAACCTTGAGCCGAACTCTGCTCGTAATGGGAGAGAAAGATCCAAAAGAATCTTAATATTAGAAGTGATTAGTATTAACTTCAACATGTAAACAATGGGCGGCATTTATCAAACGTCTAAGAGCAGGAGTGCTTATCAATAATTAATTTTGGCTTTGCCATCACAATGACAAAGGCAATCAGGAGGATGTGATGGTCATTGGTGCTAGATTAGCACGCCTACATTAGAGGCGTCAAGGCACGGCTGCAGCTTGTCATTTGAACGGCTGAAAGGGAAGTCGGCTGCCAGCTCATCAAAGCGAGGAAAAGGGCAGAGAACATTGCTGCCAACGCTGCCAACCCAGGTAACCACCTGTTTAACATGACAGGGCTGCGGTGCATCAGTGCTCACAACACCCGCCACTGCAACAGCAATTGCCTTCCTCAACCAGCCCTCCAATATATATACATAATGTAATAATAATAATATAAACTATTCAGGTTATCAATCTAGTTGTATTTTCCATAGCTGTCATTTATGCATATTTTGCTATGTCAACCTTTGCACATCTGTGACTATGCCAGTGCTGCAACACTAGTACAGTACGGTTCGCCTCTGCCTTGAATGTATACTTAGTGTGTTCATGTTTAGTCTGCTGTTATACAGTGTGCAGGGTTCCCACACTTATTTTACGATTACATTTCAAAACTTTTCCATAACTTCACACCAAATTTTCAGGACTGTACAACTGTGATGTAATGTAAAGCAACTTTTACAAATGCTATGACATTGAAAATTTGCTTAAAATGTCATGACTTTTCCAAAAGTATCCAAATGATATTTTCCAATTTTCCAAAACATTTAGAGTCCTGGAAAACCATTTTTTTCAGGATTTTCATGGGAACCCTGAGTATGTCTTGTCTGCACTATATGTGAGGTCCTGTTACATTTTGCCCTGCACCTAATGTGTCAATCTTGTCTTGTGTAACACCAATTAACCAGGTCAAATTACTCGTGCTCCCGTACTTTGTGAAATTAAGCAATTCTGATTCTGATACAGGCCTGGGAAATGTAGCTAGTGTTTTCTATTCATGATGGCAATATGCTGTCAAACGCGAAGCATTGCTTGTTTCATTGGTTACCATATAAGAATAACTAATAGCTGAAGAATAGTTGAGAATCAAATATTGAATAGCTACATGTAGAATGAGCAGAAATAAACACTGCAATACTGCCGACCTGAAAAAATTCAAATAGATATAAAGATGGATATGGAGGAAGCAAGTTTAGCACAATATCTGGCTCTAATATAAAATGCTGGATGGGAACTCTGTAAATACTGTAATCTTGTTATCAGATAATATGCTGCTTGTCAGACTACCACAGATTATGGAAAGCAGATGTCTTCTTCCTCCCCAAGGGGCAACATTGGATCAGGCATCAATTCATTGAGGCTTTGTGTGTGACTACCTGAAAAAATTGGTCAGTTAGTCAGTGAGGTGGTGATTCGTTTGCTGTATTGGACATTGCGACATTCAAGTCCGACCCTACATACCAATAATTGTCTGAATGAGACTTATGAAGACCAAAATCGTGTTAGTTTACAGGGTAGATCTAGTTCACCAAATTCCTCATTATGATTTGAGACTTTGCTTCACGTATTTGAAAATGGCAGAGGCTAGGGATGTTCAGCTGAGCCCAGTAATCAGAGTGTAGGCTGTTTGGCTCGTATTCATATGGTCAGTCAGGTTGTTCATTCATCACGTCGGGGCGGGCGGGGAGCAGGGATAGCCTATTGTGCTGTGGGCTGTGAAATTCTCCAATTTGTATAGGTGAATCAAATGAATGATTCACTTTTTATCGAACAGATGGAATGATTCAAATGAGTTGAAAGAATCAGGCTTTCCATCTCTAATGCAGAATGATCCCTTCCTTCTTCTATTAATACGTTCCTGTGACCTCATGAAACAAGCCTTGTTCCATTGATGCACAGCGTATTCTTTTCAGTTCAGCATTCTGTGGGCGGCTAATGAAGTAATCCTTTGTGCTTGAATGTTTCTATACATGTGTTCATGTGCAAATGTGACACACAGAGCAAAATGGCGACAACAGCACCATGGATACTGTATTCCATGAAATGTATTGGAAAGAAATTGCAATTTTTTATTTGTATTCATGTACAGTATGAACTACAATCTCAGGTATCAATAATTGAACGTCATCCTCAGAGAAATTAGTTTGACTCCTCACAAGCACAGTCTCTTATTTGTTTTTGTTTTGTTTTTTTACAATTGAAGCACATGTAAAATTATGATCTGAAAAGTTTTTTTTTTGCATTATATTTTTGAAAATATTTTTTTGTAGAAATGTACCATTTTGAGGATTATTCTCTCCAAAAACGAGAGAGAATATATACCCACTTTACCCTCCCCGTACACAGACAGTTGGCAGAATAACACAGAATAATTTGATTACCTTGGCTTAGGGTTTGCACAAAAATGAAGCTCACTCTGCTGGTATTTCAAGTCCACCATTCTGCACGTTTCACTTTTCATTCTGGCATTCAGAAAATCTCCCCAATAATGCATCCTACTCATAAGTAAATACCAATACAGAGATATTCCATTCATTCTAAATAACTCACAACCCTATCTCAACCCCAAATATAAAAACAACCTTCCATAACCTTGTTTTTTTTACTGTAGCCCGCATCGACATTGAATCATTAAGCCACCAAAAGCATTGAAAAGGAATTGAGCACTGAAAAAAGAAATCAGTGGAAAGGGAAAGAATGGTTCACTCAGGATCATTGATATTATCATTGATAGTACTGTCCTCGTCATTGTTAACACTAGATGAGAAGCCGATGATGAATAGGTTCCTAGCAATTCTTTCAAATTTGATTTTTCTTCCACCTTGCTCACCATTAACATATAGGTTAATGTTACAGCAGACTACTGTGGAAAATGTATGAATACATTTAGGAGAATCGACTGATCGGTAACTTATGATTTGTGAATGATAGCGCTTTATTATGCTGATATATGCAATGGCAGAGGAGCTACTGGCCAGTCAAACTGTTGCTATATAAAGGCAATGTCATGTGTAGGTCAAATCCCATCAAACATATCTCTAAATATGCATACAATTAGGACAGTTTTGCCAATATCAGCTACATTTGTGAAATCACCAGTGGGAAGTTAAAAAGTGCTTGTTGCACAGGAGGGACCAAAGCGAAAGGCATATCTACCTCTTCTTACTTTCTGCATAAGGTCACTGTTTCCATGGCGACTGTCTGGCGGCTAGTTTTGCCTCCTTATTCCTTATTCCTCCTTCATATCTTCAATATCTCTGTTTGAAGACCCCTCATGAGCGTTCTGGGTCTGGTTCCCCCACCCACCGTTCTTCCCTTTTCATCCCTACCGTCCCCTTCCTTAAGCCTTCCTCTTTGAACAACTAAATGAAAAAGCACAGCGTAAACAGAGAGACAATGTTCTGATGGTCTATAAATGATGCAACATCAAAGCGTGTGTGTTTTTCACTGACAGAAATTTGACTGCGCGGGGGTCGCTTCAATATCAAAGACCTCTACCCCCTGTTAGATGTTGGGTGCAAGGAGAGTGGAAAAGTCTCACGCTGTTTTGTTATCAGCTTTCCTCTGTCAGTCTGAAAATGAACTGCTGATACAGATTAATGAGCTATAACCCATCTTCCCCTTATTTGTTGCAGGTTGCTAGCTGCTTCAGTGAGTGTGTTAGCCCTGCCTGCGTTAGTCCGACAGGGTCACACTACATTACAAAGCAGCCTCATTTGCCTCTTTATCTGTGCTAACAGATGGACTATCAGCGCCCAAGCTTGTGTGACCCTGGGGTGATGGCAAGGCAACGCGACACTGAGTGGACGTACATCATTACTAGGTTAACAGGGAGGCCGCAGAGTGGAGCCTTATGCTCCCCTTCATTTTCCCAAGCAATATTCTGCCATCGTGCGGCACATGCAGACGGATAAAGCGAGACAAATGAGACATGGCGAGGGGTGAGGAACGTGCCAGAGCCGAGCGAGAGAGACAATCAAAGAAGCAAGAGGGCAGGGAGGAATAGAGAGAGTGGGAAGAAAGCAGAGAGAGAGAGAGGGTAGACTAGGAAGATATCGAATTCAGGGACGGCAAGAAGAAGGGAGGAGTAGAAGCAGAGCAAAAGAGTGGAGGAGGGAGTAGAAGGGAAAGGTAGAGGCAGGTGGGGGAGCAAGAACTTAATCTTAATTAAAGTGAAGGATGTATGGCTGTTGTTTAGGAGCCACGGGGGAAATGCAAGTTTACTCATTTGGCTGCTTTGCTCCTCAGGCATGCTGGCCTCATTGTTATTTCAGCAGCCGTGTCATTAAAAGATAGTATCTCATCTTGTGTTGAGTGACAGCTAGAATATGATGTCTATGAAAATACAACCACTTCATGCTTTCTGTTTTGCTTACCTGTGCTAATATGCACCAGGTATATTGAAACACTGGCAAATAACTTTAATAATAACAATAAAGCAATGCCCTCCAAAAAGCAAAGTGTATGACTTAAGTATAAGGCCCATTTCCATGTTGGTTTAACATGGGTTGACGTTGATATATTCCATATTCACTTGTAGTAAACCATTCTTTCCCTTGTGCAGTATTACACAGAGAGAGAAAAAAGAGGAGCTAAAAAGCTATCACACGTTTGTTTTTCTTCATTTAGCCACTAGACATACTTTTCAATAAATAATCTTTGTTTTTGTAAAGACACTTTGTAAAGTACCATATGTCGTCCCTTTCCCAATGCTGATTTATCACTCATGTCATCTGTCAAGTTAATGTTCATTTAGTTTCTTTTATCTTCATCATTTGGTCCATTGTACTCCGAATATGAAACTGCTGATATTGGATATTTTGTCAGATGCAGGATCAGATTTGGGTCTCTTGAACATTGTCTTTTGAGCAGGCTTGAATCAGTAAAGGTTCCTGTGTGGCCGAGTTGTGTATGGTACTGAGCATAGGGGGGTGGTGGTAAGTGCTCTTGTAGGTGTTGTAGTGGTTGTAATGCTCCAGTGGGGGCAGCGATAGGTGTCTCTCCATGGCAGCAACACCTGCAAGCTCTTCCTCAACAGTAATGACCTCCATGGAGGAGGCAGGGCCATCGGGATCCTGCTGGTTATGCTGCTTCCTCATCTTGTAGAAAATGACCAGCAGAACAGCGGCCATAAGCGTGATGGCCACAAAGCAGCCAATGATAATCTTGGTGGTTTTCATCACCTCATCCAGGCCATTGAGGGCTCCCTCTCCGTCCAGATCAAGAACTGGAATGGTGTAAGTCCGCTCTGTGGTCCTTGTTGAAACTGGAGGACCTTTTGTGGTTGAGGATGACACCCAGCCAAAAGGAGGAAGTGGTGTTTGGCTATCATCCCCAGGTGTCTCAATGGTCTCCACCGTGACTGTTGTAAAATAGGTCACCCCGCTGTTTTCCACTGAGGTGACGTTAAGCACAGCGGAGGCAGAGATGTTGCCTGCTGTGTTGCTAACCATACAGGTGTAAGTCCCAGTGTCCTGCATGGTGACACTAGTAAAGTTCAATGTCCCATCATTGAGTACAGACAAGCGCACCTTATAAGCCCCATGTGTCACCAACGAGCCATTGGGTGTAAGCCAGCTGATGGATGTCAACGAGCTTGTACGGCATTTAAGCTCTGCACCCATTCCTTCTGTCACATTCAGGTCAGTGGGTGGCTCCACAATGACAGGAACATCGCACTGGAAGTAGCTGTGGTCTAATTCCCCAATGTAGCGACCCTTGTAGTTTGCAGGGGTATGGCAACGGGCACAGCAGCTGGTATTGGCAGGTACTGTCTCCTTCAGCCACCAGCTGAGCCACAAGATGTCACAGTTGCAGTTCCAAGGGTTGTGATGAAGGTGGACCCGCTCAAGGCGATGCAAAGGAGTGAAGAGATCATGTGGTAGCAAGGTAAGGTTGTTGTGGGCCAGGTTGAGCTCCACTAGTGACTGCAGGTCATCAAAGGAATTTCTCTCGATGATTTGGATCTGGGCATGCATCATCCACAGCTTCTGGAGGTTCACTAATCCTGTGAAAGAGTTGGGCTGGATAACAGAGAGCTGGTTGCCTGACATTTCTAGCTCTTCAAGCCTGACCAAAGGTAAGATGTTGGGGATCTCCTTGAGGTTGCACATTCCCAGGTTCAGGTAGCGCAGATTACTCAAGTCCTTGAAAGCTCCGTCGGAAATGTAGGAGAGACGTTTGAGCTCGCCTAGGTCCAGCCTTCGTAGCGAGGGCACCCGGTTGAAGGCATAGGATGGTATACTCTCGATGGGGTTGTTCCGAAGCCACAATTCCTTCAGCTTGGACAAGTACTCAAAGGCTCCATTGGGGATTGTCGTGAGGCGATTATCAAAGAGCTCCAAGGTGTTGAGACTGGCCAGCCCATTGAAGGCACCAATTTCGATGTTGCGGATGTGATTCTTGCTCAGCTGCAGGATCTCCAGATGGCGCAGGTGTTTGAAACTGTCCACCTTAATAACCTGGATGAGGTTGTCCTGGAGGTTTAGGTAACGAGTGTTGGTGGAAATGCCATCTGGGACATCCCGTAGACTGCGACGGGTGCAGATGACTTTACTGAACTGGTTACTGCATGAGCAGACAGAAGGACAGGTCTGAGCACGAACCAGCCCAGCCACCACCAGGATCTGAAGGGCCAACAGCAGCACAAAGAGGGGGTTGGACAGCGCCCCCTTCAGCCTACGACCTCTCATTGTCTGGCGCTGGAGGGAGGAGATCATTGTGTTCAGCATTCATAGTTCATCTGCTGTTTGTCTTCTCTGCAATGAGAAGAAAAGAGAAAGAATAATATTAGGCAGTAACCACACAAAGCAGTAAGAAAAATATAGGTTCTGTAAAAGGATTTATTTTTATTTGCATTAAAAATAAAATCTATGAAAATATAAGTACAATATGTATAGAACTACTGATGGTGTAGGATAAAAGCAAAAGAGATACGGATTGACAGCCTCAATGAATTGTGAATACTGTCCATCTGTGGAAAATTACAAGCTTCCTGTTAACTCCCTAAACCTGGCTTGTCCCAGATTTCCAGACTCTTCAGAAGATGGTGCATCTACTGGGGGCCTAAAAATGAAAAAAGATAACTTAACAGAGCATCTGCCTCCCATATGAGCAGCATCTCAAAATTTCTTGTAAGCCCCTTACTCTCTGGAATCCTAAGCCTGGAATTTTTAAATTTTTATATATATATAAAAAAAAGCTTCAGACATAACATTTTTTGAATAAATAGTACAATCGTTTGATGCCATGTAGACCCATTCATTATGGAACTGTCTGAAAGACAAGTCATTGTCACTCATTCTAATCCTCATATTAGCGTCTTTGAGCACTGGGAAAAGCGCTATATAAATTAGATGTATTATTATTATTATTATTATTATTACAGTCTTTGAATAAATGTGACCCTACACTGTCAAAAATGAATGCTAATATCAAGGCTGCCGTGTAATGCAACCTGTGTTTTGCACACACTCGCACAAAAAAGGAAATCGAACTATGCCTGCTTGAGATTTTAATTGATTGATGAATGATATCCAATGATAGTAAAATAAAGAGTTTTATTTTTCACTACCTCTACTTTTTTACCTCAAGATTCTATAGCCTATGTATTGCTATAGCAAAATTGTATCTGTGCTGTATTTCCTTGGATTTCAAATACCACGTTTCATACTTTGTTTCATATTTTGTATTCAAAGCTGCAAAGCAGCAGATAAAAATAGAGCAAGACATCTCAAATATCTCCGGTATCCAGCCTGTACCTCCCACTTCAAAACAGAATAAAGTGACTGTCTCATTATACCATGCAAGAGTGTTGGTTTTAGTTCGTTTTATGTTATACACGATCAGCCCTCATTACGTTTTTGCCTACAAAGACAGTAATGCACAAATACATCAATATATATACCAAACATATACACATTAAGTATGAGTATGACATGTGTCAGCAAAAGCTATGCTATTAGGTGGCGTGGACACCATTCTCTAATGCAGTTAATGCCTTTATCAAGAGCAAAGCACTCTTTTCTAGTGTAAAAAACATTTGCGTTGCCTTCAGGGTCCTTACATTTACGTGTTCTCCTCATCTCTCCCCAACTCTTCTAACTCTAGTTATCTATAATCATCTCTTTAGGTGGATCCACAAGCTAGAAGACATGACTTATAAACTGTAAAACGTGTGAAGTGAGGTGGAAATGCTCTCCGGTGAGGCTGAGTGGCTGATTTACTCAGTAGAAATGAATCTAAATGTGAGGTTTTGCACCAGCCAGGCTGCCACACCAACACTGGTGTGAGGAGGCTGCAGAGAGAGACAAGCCTCTGCTGGTGCCTCAGATCGAATGAGACCTCCCACTGGCAGGAGCTCATTTTGTCTGGCTGGAATTACAACAACTCTGCACTGCCACCTAAGAGAAGAAAATGTCAGCCACGACAAACACACTGATAAAGAGTATCAGCTGTCAATAAAAGATCTCAATTTGCATGTCCACTGGAACACTTAAATTTAACCCTGTATTATTATCTGACAAAATCACAAGTTCAGCAGTATGCATGTTAATCTCATGTGTAGCGCAATATTATATATTCTGTCACTGATATAAAGAGTAATGTTATAGCTTTGAGCCACATGCCATCTGTGCCAAATATATTTATCTTAATGCATTTATCTTATTGTTTCAGCAGGGGAGCCCTCATTAGATAAACAGAAAAGAGATGGTATCTTGCAGTAAAACATTTTTTACAAAACGTGTCCATCATGTTCCACGCAAAAATCCTTCCTTTGTTGGTGCAACACTGCATGGATGAATTTCATCTAGGTGCACACAACATGCATTCAGAGCCACTGAAAGCAATAGCTGCTTACATCTAAAATCCTCCCAGCAAACATAAAAATCCTCCCACCCATACGTTTGTGCTTCTGCAACAGCAGCCATTGGCATTATATCTGAGACTACAATGATTTGCCAAATTCATTTGTTATAATGAGTTTGTTGGAAAAGATCTAGGGGAACATATGTCTCAATTAGGGTGCGCATGAAAAGGAAACAAACTGTAGTGTAGGTTGCAAGGCTCGTCTATAAGGCAGAATACTTCAGAGTACTTAAATTACAACGTGAGATGATCAGAATCTGTCAATGGTGTGTATTGCAAGCAACAAGACATTTTAATGCAACTAGCGAAATGTGTTAGTCTGTGCATTCCCACACAACAGTGGAGCAAGCTTGACAGTCTAAACGGCCAAGACCAGATAATTGAGTATCTACCAATCAAGCAATTCAATAACTCCCTTGTGCTATCTGAGAATTTTAATGAATCTCTAATGTAGTCTTTTGGAATACCATAGGCTCACAGTATGAATGGGAGAAAAATTGTGTTAATACTACTTCACTCAAGTCAAATGAATGTAAATAATGCATATATTAGGATGCAATGTAACAAGAAATGGTGCATTATTGATCAACTTGTATCTATATTTCTCATGGTTTATTTGTTATATTTAGCATTTTCCCCTCAGAGCTCTGACGTGGGATTTGGACTGTTTTGTATAATGGCATTATTCCAACCAAGCGAATAAAGGATCTTAATTTGAACTATCTGACTAAAAACTCACAAGTTCAGCAGTAAGCATGCTAATCTCATGTGTAGCACAGGATTATATTGTTGGGTGTCACAAAATACCTTATGCTTTTAACCCTCTACTGCATAATATTGCCTTCAGGCAACACAAATCTGTTTCCCCTCTTACACCCCCCAAATGCATTATTTTTCCATTCCTGCATTAAAAGTAAGAATAGGAATACCGATGTAGGATCACCGGTAAGGTCACTGGAAAGACCATACATGAAATGAAAAATAGGTTTATTCGTCTCATATTTGGCTGTAATACATGAGGCATCTCAACAAAGGCCAAATCAATTAAGTCACCCATTTTATTTGATGATTATTGATACGAGCCATTTCCAGTTGACCCAATGAGTGTATAATTGATAGACTGGGTAAAATGTGAAGTGATGTGAAGTCTGGCAAGTCTCTCCACAGCATCATGATGGAGAGAGACCCTGTGGCCTCGTACTAAGAGGGCTGTCTGATTAGCTTAATTTAATCCTGGGTCATTACCGATTCATTATATTTGCATATGTTTGTTGCATGTCTTGTTTTTACTGTAACCTCGTTTGTCCTGATGTTGTAACCTCACAAGCCATCTGGATCTTAACAGCATCGTGAATAAAAATGGAGTCTGGGGTGTGTACAATAATATTATTATTCCTGTATCTAATCTGCATATATGTGTGTGAATAAAATAAACCATAAACCATAAACCATACAGATGGTGTGAGAGGACAGGTATGATAAAAAAAAAAGTTTTATTATGACACAAATCATACGTACTATAAGAGCAAAGTCACCTAACAACCATAACAACAGAAGAGTATGCTGAAATTAGACACTTTAGGGCCAGAAGACAAATACAATTAAAATTAAATAATTCAAAGTATCATTTTGGCATTGTTGGGGTCCTGTCTGCATTTGACGATAAGGATATGTATCTAATCCAGAAAGCCTAGAAGTCAAACAGTTTATCAATTAAAGTACAAATATTATATATTAATATTGCTTTACTAGTTGCTAGGTCGAGGTTTGTAGGAGCTTTGTTTTATATATATGGAAGACAATTCAGTTGGAAATCAAACAATACTGCATCTATTTAAAAAAATGTCATGCATGTTACGTATAATAAATACTGCAAGTGTTGGCCTTGCATTTGAGTGTCCAACTGTTTTATACATAGAAAATGGATAAATGAGGTCCAGCGTGAGTGGGGCATTGTTCTTCCTGTTAGTGATTCTATATGTAATCATCAGGGCAGAGTTGTCTCTTTTACATAGAATATACATATTAGAACGCAGTTGATCAAAATAAAAACACATTATGAATGTCTATTACAAAAGAAAACATATATTCAGCTCCAAAAAACAAAATGCATTACCTTTGAAATAACAAACTAAACAGAGACTTTAAGCTTAGTGAACACAATTGGTTTTGGAGTGCCATATATGGCTGCTTACAGAAGAAAACCACATCGCACCGGTGGTTATTTTCTCCATTCTAGAATATCTAATAAAGGTGGAGTCATGGGACAGGTTGACACTCTGAATATTTGTCAAACTAAACCTTCTGGCCAAAGTCGCAACCAAGGACACATTCGGGTACAAATGTACCGGAGGCGTATTCTGCAGGCAGCAGTGTGAGTTGGCTAGCTGGACATTGTTGTGTGACCATGGGAAACATGAAAACTGGATATTTATGACCCTTGTGACAAGACGCATTGTAAAATACACTATACACAATACTGAAAAGCTGGTAGATATGCACCCTTATGGATTATCAAATGTTTACTCGAAGGATCATTTCTTTTCATATCTTAATTGCCTTTTTTTTTTTTCTAGCCAAACATCTTCCTGAAAGTTGGGCTTCAATTACATTTTTAAAAATAATGGCACCACGTTCCAGAGGTTTTCACCATGCAATCTTTGTAATTTCATTTTCAGTCATCATGTCTGTATTTTGTATGGTTATATTTTGATTCGATTTTGCAACATAATCCATCTGGCCAGAGATGATGTACTAGTGCTTGGAAGGTGAACATAAACAGGCTTGGAAGAGATGGACTATCTGCTTTGAGCTTTCAAGGGGGGCGGGAGTTCAGATTGTTGAATGGGTGTGTATAACTTTATTAAAGGAACATCACATACCTAATGTTGTTTGGAAGGCATTTATGTACAGATTAATTCTGAGTCATGCTCAACTAACTGAGCTGCCAGGGGAAGGACCCAGTTCAAGGAATGAAAACCAAACCAAAACAAACAAACAAACCAAAATTGATTTTGACTGAAACATAATTGGGAATGAAATTTATTTTCCAGAAGTTAGCCATGATGATCAAAGCTAAAATATGCAAGTTTTTGTCTTGAGGCAGGAAGTGTGTTGTTATCCCTTTCCTCCTCCCCCCCTCAGTTGGTCAAGTTCCCGCCCCAACACTTGTCACTCATCCTGATGAGCTGTCTACCTCGAAACAACATCTAGCCTGAGGCTGAGCTAACCGGCGTCCATAAAGCAACAGCAGGCGCTGAAGAAGCAGACTGTGAACACAGGCAATCTGCAATCAATAAAGCAACGCTGATGTTTTTAAACGGGTCTTGTTACCTTCACTGTTCTTTCATTTCTTACTGCTTTCCTCCATTGTTGCTGTTGCCATGGCTTCCATGCTCTGTGGCCACTAGCCTCACATTGATAGTAGTGATGGGTCGTTCGCGAACGAATGGCTCTTTTTAAACGGCTCTCTTTGGTGAACGTAGGGAACCGATTCTTTTTGGTGAACGATCCATTTGGTTTGTTTGGCTATTTTCCCCGTTACTAACCCTATTATGTATGTTCTTACAATGTCCTAAGAGAAAAGTTTATTTCACAGAAGAAAAGCAACACTGGTTAAGTTACTCTGTCTTGTTGGTAGTAGTAATAATGGATTACTACAGATGTTTTTTTTCAGTTTTGCACTTTATTATTTATCATACTTTTATTTAAGCAAAACTATTTTGTTGGTAGTAGGCATAGTGGATTACTGCAGATTTTTTTTGCAATCTTGCACTTTTTGCATTTTGTTGTGTTTATTATTATTTAAGTATTATATTAATC
>OMLI01075800.1:0-11568 GCA_900302605.1 Rondeletia loricata | reverse complement strand
CTGCAACTAGTCCAAAATGCAGCTGCTAGGCTTTTTACTAGATCGAACATTTTAGCAAAATTGTATCCCTGTATGTAGGCTACAAGACACAGTCTTAGATCAGCTCTTTTAACTGTCCCTATGTCAGAGGTGATAGAGCCATTGCAATCAGAGCCCCAACACTATGGAACAACCTCCCCAGTCAATATACACCAAGCTCCCTCTGTACATGCTTTAGAGACACTGCTCAAAACTCATTTTTAGAACCTTGCGCTTTACTGTTAATTTATTTTGTCTCAGTTGTCTTATTTGATTGTTTTATTTCTATGTCTATTTACTTTTATCTGTTGTATTTTATATTCTACAAGAAGTATTTTGTTACATTTGTTTTTATACGTGCTAGATATAAAAAAGTTTATTATTATTATTATTATTATTATTATTATGTTGATCAAACATTTTTTAAACTTCACAAATGTATATATGACTGAGAAAACACACAAAGACTAACGCATTCTATTATCTCGAATTAAATTAAGAAATGTGTTAATAAATGAAATGGGCAAAATGAGAAAATATGATGAATCCAGTACAGCCTAATTGCAGCTTGCTGAATTTGTAATGCCGATCTTGTTTGGAGGATGCCGGTTCATAAAGATGCTCTGATGAGTAGCCTATACTGCATGTGTTTGATTATATTATTATCGCACCGGATAAGCCATATATATAGACCACGACGCAAAACGTCCAAACGTCTCGACAGCAAAAGGTGTTTGAGTGCCAGGCTGCACTGCAGTGACTCCACACACAGCGAGGCGGACTTCAGCCTACTTTACATAGACTATGCGCCAGAGATGACAACAAAAACAGTTCTGAATAACCTCCAGTGAGCCAAGTTTGCTCCACTATTGGTGTTTTTGTCATTGAGACTACCCTTCGTCAAAGCTCACCTAACCTGTCCTGTGAAAGTGCGATGGCTTCTCCTGGTGCCTCCTCGAACCGTCCCAGTGCTCTGGCGCCGCAAAGGAAGACGAAGAAGAAACATTTCGTGCAGCAGAAAGTAGAGGTTTTCCGAGCGAGTGACCCCGTGTTGAGCGTGCTAATGTGGGGAGTCAGTCATTCGGTAGGTATGTAACGTTACGTGTGTATGTGTGTGTGTGTGTGTGTATCTAATGTCTGTGTTGACTGTATGTCCACCACCTGCAGATTAATGACCTGAGCCAGGTGCCTGTCCCTGTCATGCTGCTTCCAGACGACTTCAAAGCCAACTCTAAGATCAAAGTCAACAACCACCTCTTCAACAAGTACAGTACAACACTGTTAGACTGCACGAGCCTTCTACAGCGTCCTGTGATTTGAAGAGATTTTTCTGGATCCTAAGATTTATTTGTCTGCGTATGCTTAGCTGAATTTGCAACAGGAATAAGAAACAACAATGCTAACTATAACAGTGTTACTACTACTACTCCTATTACTACTGCTACTACTACTTCTACTACTTCTAGTACTACTACTACTACTACTACTACTACTAGGCCCTACTTCTAGTACTACTACTACTACTACTACTACTACTACTAATAATAATAATAATAGTGCTAGTCATTAAACAAGTCAAATAGATTACAAAATAACCATTTAACTTGTCTGATGAGGCTTACTACAGTGTAACTATGCTAGCATGAGGCTAGATATTCTAAGGTACCCCACACAATTAAAAGGTAGGAAATACAGCTCAGTGAATTGTTTCAGTGGTGCCAGAGGTTGTGTAACACCAGAATATTATTATGTACCAAGCAAACATGGCAGAAGTAGACTGATGCCCATTGAAAGCAATGTGAAACCTTTGTGGGGCTCACAGAGGAGAAGTGTCAGTCGGAGGGAGAGTTTGACAGAGCATGTTACAATATAAATGCTGTACCATCATTTGTGGATACTGTGTCATGCATTTCTGTTGTGAGGTCCAGTTTCTATACAGACGGAATCTACAAAAATCTCAATGAGTGGCTTTCAGTAATCCTTTAATCCAGTCAGGAATCCAGGCCTGGTAAAGGACTCATAGACTCACAGAGGTGGGAAGAACAATAACATATTTTTTCTCAAGTAGAAGTTGCCTACGTAAGTAAAAAAGTAGCTCACTAAAAAGTACTCAATCAGTACTAGATATTATAAATATGTTGAACATGACCCGTGACCCAATTTTCTATATATATTATGCAAAACACTTCAGTAGCAAATAATTTGACACTACTTTGCCCTGAAACACATTCGGTGTATGCACGTTTGAGTAGCATTCATAAAGAATATACCCTATAGGGAACATCTTTTAAGGGACATCAGGTGGAAATTAGCCTTTGGCTATAACCTGGCTTGTTTACAAACTTCATGAAGTGTGTTCATTAACTTGCACTGTCCCTTCTCAAATAAACATATCAAATCAAATCAAACACTAGTAACAAGAGCATTGAATAAATGAAGACATTTTGTAATTGGTTACTGCCTGCTTCTGCATAGATTTTAATCTTGAAAGAGGATATCGGTATAATAACAGTGGCGCAAACCTGCAGCTATTTTACCTAGTTAACCTTTTTTGCACTTATGATCACGTGTGTGTCCCGTCCGCATACAATCACACGTATGATTAGAACACTTTACTTTTGTACTGTGAAATATTATATTCCTGCCCTAAGTAGGGAGAAGAGACAGGGAGGGATAAGTATTCAGTATTCATGAATGTACCATGTAGCTCAAGGAAAGTGTTGTTGATTAGATGCTGCGTTCACAATACCACAGCGCAATAAACCAAGCTGCCTCATCCTTATTTTATTTAATAACATTTTGTGTACTTCCCCTCAGAGAGAATCTTCCAGGACAATTCAAATTCAAAGAGTACTGTCCACAGGTGTTCAGAAACCTCAGAGAGCGCTTTGGAATTGAGGACCAGGATTATCAGGTATGAATATGAATTCACCACCAATCCACATTTGACTTTTGTTGTTTGTCATTTTGTTGTTTGTTGAATCAGAGAATTTCACAGTTCGATAACATATTTTAGCAATTTCCAGAATGGATTTTAGAATTTTAAAAAGGGCAAAACCACTCAACTTTAATTTTAGAGTGGAGAATGTGCACTCCCATCAAGCATTACATTTACTCTACAATGGTTACAGTGCAATGTAAGAGGGTAAGACGTGGTTCTTGAGAATTGAAAGACTCGGACAAGACGAGATATCACTTGACTTGACACTCCAAAACACAAACACCTGAACCCACATTAACTTTTTCAGCTTTGCTAGATTTTTAAAATTTTTCCTTTAATGAAAACTAGACACTTATTTGTTTAACTCAAATGTTTTTGTTTGTGTTGATGTGTGCCCTTCTAAATTTGCATTTCTTTGTATAATATTTGCGTTTGTGAGGTGGCACACAGTGTAGTCATCGGCTCTGCTCTCTACACATTTGCTTAGCACACATTATGTGAGGCATATAGTATGTGCATTGTCATAAAACGTGCTGTTTAAAGGAGTATTACTGCGGACCTATGGGAGTGTTTGTAGTAAGCAAGAATAGTTTTAAAAGGAAGTTGGCGTTGGTGCAAAATGCTGATTTTTGTGTTCCAGTGTTGCACAAATTGAGCCATATTACACTGATTGATTGGTTTATTGATTGGTTTATTTATTCACACACATATATTCAGATACAGAAATAATAATATTATTATTATTATTGACCAGCTGGGGCGTGTGAATTGGCCACCCAAAGAAGCTACTTAAAGCTTGTGATAAGGGGCCATACACATAAATATACATACTGACACTCTAGGCTTAGGCTACACTACAAAAGTAGTTAAATATCGTCTAGCTACTAAAACAAATAGAAGCATCAGCCAGTCATATTCGTACATGTTCAGGGCAAGATGTAGAATTGGGTTGGTAGCGCTGATGTTGGTATTACTCCGAAATGCATAGATGCTAAATGCATGACAGATTGCAAAATAAGGAACAGGTGAGTAACGAGGCCAGGTGTGGGTCATCCGGAGCGGAACACACGCAATGGCAGGAACTGAAACGAGAGGGGAGGTTAGTATCAAAATAAAACAGGAAGTAGGCTACAATATCAAAATAAGTGCTTCTCTCGTGATCAGCGCTGATCACGGGTCTTCTCGGATCCACTCGGGTATTACACATAATGATAAACAGACCCGGGACCCGCGGTAATAGAACGGGACCCGTTAATTTCGTGCATGTGTGACCGTACCAATACACAGTCCAGCCATATACTAGGTTTTGACCTAGTTGATTTATTAAACTCTTTTGTATTCATTAATATGAATAAAGTTATTTTTGTGTTTACAGGTTGGACAGTTAGTAACATTTGTGCACGCTTAAAGTAACCAGCAGAGTCAGTTTTTCTTTCTCTTTCAAATCAGACACTTTCTCAATTTAAATAGATTGAATACCATCCAGACTCCCTCCATGTAAGCTTAGCTACGGTGGCCCTGAGGGTCAAAACACCACAGCATTTCAGAAAACACCACAGCATTTCAGAAAACACTACAGCATTTCAGAAAACACCACAGCATTACGCTGTGGTGTTTTGTGAAACGCTGTAGTGTTTTCTGAAATGCTGTGGTGTTTTGACCCTCAGGGCCACCATACTACGGTAACTAATTAGGTAGCTACGTAGATGACTAGGCAGATTCCTTCACAAGAAAATCCTCTTCTCAACAGCCATAACTATATGTTTCATTTTATTATCACTAAATTAATGCTTATTAGTTGTCATAGCAATGGCCAGGGGCTTACTGGAAATGTGAAAGCACAACTCGATGTAAAACAGTTGAAATGGAGTAATATTAACTAAATATAACTGCTGAATTGGTCAATATATTGCTTGGCAACATATATCACAGTAGGTATAAAAGGATTTTGGTGAAAATGATCTGCCTTATAAGAAGGGGTACCAGTGTAAGGGATGTAAAAGGCATCACTGGGAAGATGTACAGCACAGTTGCACCACTGTTCATGTTATATTTTAATAGTGTCAGACATGCCATATTGTTACTCACCTACAGGTGTCTCTGGCCCGCAGTCCTCCAGTCAAAGATGGGGAGGGGCAAGGCATGGGGCTGCTGCTGGCATCGTACGACCGTACTTTGGTAGTAAAAGAAATCTCCAGCGAGGAAGTGGAGGATATGCACACTATTCTCTCTGAATATCACCAGGTAAGACCGACACAAAGTGAACCCCTTAATTCTGCTGTGTTACAGTGTTCATTTTGACAAGAGGTTTAGATGGCATTTTTCATACTAATCACAATTACTTTTACCCACCTTTTAGTGATTTCATCCATGTTTAGTTCGTCTATAGTGGTAGTCAATGAAATCTCAGGATATTTAAATTAATTTCTGTCACATTTTGTCCTATGTCTTCTGTATGCTAGGATGCTACAGGGGATAGTTGCTCATTTTATGATAGCCCTGGTTGCCATGGCAAAGGTTTGACAGCATCACAGTGAAAGGATGAGAGCTTGACTTTCAAACAGAAAGTGATAATATATGACCAGGGCTGTTGTTTTTATTTAAAATGTTTTTAATGTATTTATTTAAATTTGAGGTTATAGACATACCTAATATCAAGCGTCTACTGACGTCAAAGTAGACAGAGAGATGGGGAAGTGCACTTACTGTGTGTTCTGTCTTTAAAGGCATTTAACAAAACTGAGAATAATTGAATATGAACATCATCAGCGAATTTAATGTCCAGTCATTTCTTCATACATTTGTCTTGTCATGTTGTTAACAAGATAAACATATCATTTTAGTTTAGGCAGCTAGTTTAGATCCTAAGCATTCGTCTCGTCTTAATGGTCAGGTAAGAATGGTTGATGACGAATATTTTTGGTCATCATTTTTGCTGACAAATTAAACAGCTGCTGAATATCCTGTAGCAATATAATGTGCTTTGATAAGAACCTTCTTTTTAAATCTTTTAAAGGAGAGTCCACTCACCTTTGGCATTACATTATTTAAACGGCAGGAAAGTAGAGAAGGAGATACAGACAACCTGTCAAGATTTGATCATAGGCCAGTGGATCCAGAGACTATCTGCAGGCACAGCACTTTCATATTTACACCGCCCCATGCCACTGGTTTCCTCCGTTCGCCATCATCCATTGTCCATTCATTCCTAACTGTCTTCTTCCAGCACATTGTTACCTGCCATGGCAGTACGCTGCTCCCTCAGTTCCTGGCCATGTACAGAGTCACTGTGGAGAGTGAGGACACCTATCTCTTAGTTATGAGGAACATGTTCAGCCACAGACTGCATGTACACAGGAAGTATGACCTCAAGGTACATATTGTAGGAGTCATTTAGTTAGATGAGTATTCAGATTGTGTTTTCTTTCAGTGTAATCAATACATAACTTTGATTGTTAAAGGGACAGTCTTGTGGGTCGTGTTGAAGCGTCCTCAATTTCAGTTTCTCCTCAGTTCATCTTGCTGACTACTACGTTCTGAATTCAGCGGGGCTCGCTGGAAGTGTGATGACCCAAGCTAGAGCTTACTGGCCTTGCACTCACCAGTGTTCAAGCAATGCAAAAGAGAAGACCATTCTGAACATCATTTCTTAGACTAGGCCACAGCTGAAATCGAGAACATTTTTCAACTCCACGATGCATATCATTGAATTTTTGCTGCACTAAATTTTGTGTCACAAACTTACTACAATTTACTCACCATACTGAATTTCTTCTTAATAAATAGCAGATTGGATTATCAAGCTTAATCAAAGGATAATTCCAGCCTTGGTGAATGTTAAGTCATATGGAGACACCATATGTGTGCATATGGTTACTAATTAGGCTCAAGTTAAACAGGAGCTTATCAATTAAATGCTGTGGGATCTCTTCTTCCCTCAGGGGTCCCTGGTGTCTCGTGAAGCAAGTTTCAAAGAGAAGGTGAGATCAGATTAAGGTCAAACTTGAATGATTTGCTGTTGTTCATCTCTGCTTTCTGCATGCTATACTTGTATCTTTGTAAAAGGGATATTATCCAGTCAGTTTGCCAAACCAAGTTTCTGGTTACCGTACTTGTATCTATTGCCCCTGAGACTTTTGTGGCTTCTCTGAAAAGTTTTAAAAATGTTTTTGTGTATGAGAAATGCTTTGTCTTATCTATGATTGTCACTTATTAACACAAACTCTGTGAGGCAAGCATCTTGCGGCCATTTTAGGGATGTGGCTAGCTGAAACTAAAAAAAAATAAAAAATAATGTAACACATAAACAGGACAGTGAGCTCTATCGCAAACTCCACAATAATGTAGAACATTTTCACTTTTTAGCATGCACACAGAGAGAGCAGAAGGAGGTATAAAACAACCCCTGGCACTCCAGATTCATTCAAACTAGTTTAAGCAGGGGGAAATGGGGTGAAGAACCAAACTGCGGGGTGAGAAGGTGTGCAGAATCGCTTCAAGGGTTGCTGTTGGGTGCTGGGATCACGGCAGCCTCCCAGTCAGTATCTGTGTCAAAACTGAGGAGAATAGCACTGAAGGAAAGCAGACGCAGCGTCACCAGACTGTTGAGTGCTGGCTCCTTTTGAGACTGGTGTAACGAGCCCTGAATTGTCTGCAGCTGGCTGAAGGTGTGGAGGATGAGGAGGATGAGGAGTCCCTGCCCTGGCTCCATGTGCTCTTTTTTACGTGTTGGTTGCCTCTGTCCATGGTGCTGATGCCTAGCTTTGGGGCTTCCCACCACAACATCTGCACAGAAGTTCAGGAGCTGTCAATCTCCCTGGGACCCACCAGAGTTCAAGCTGTTTCCCCCAGTTTGACATAAAGTATCTCTAATTGCAAACAGGGAAATTTACTTTTTGAAACATGTGATCTAGGACAGAGTGTGAAATTACATTTCCTGTACTGTATCTAATTGTCATTCTTTGTACATTGTGACAAGTGTGATTTAAATATTAGGTTTTCAAATTGAAATTAAGACATTGGTGTTTGGTATGGGTCCCCAGAGCAGCACATTTTGGTGGTTGACCACTCATGAATTCCTATAGAGGTTTTTTCACACAAAAAAGTTCTACCAAATAATCACTTGATGATAGACTGTTTAAAAAACTGTATAGCTTTGGAAACTTTTGAGCTTTCTGAGCATGCTGATTTGAAAGAAATATTTGGGCAATGTTATTGACTACTTTGTATATTACCTTTTGATGAGAAAAATACTAAATGGTGATTGTGGCGTTTCTGTAATCTTGGTATTTTCTTGCTGAATGTAACTTAGTTGATCTTCACTCTGTATTTCCAGGTGAAAGAGTTGCCCACTTATAAAGATGTAGACTTCAGGAATAACATGCAAAAGGTTTATGTGAGTGATGAAGAGAAGGAGAAGGTCATGGATAAGCTGAATAGAGATGTAGAGGTAAGAAAAGAGTGTTGAAAAAGTGTGTCTTGTACGTGTAGTCATTGTTTTCTTGGCTGTTGAGTGTACATGTGTGTCTCTGTTTTCAGTTTCTGGTGCGCATGAGGATCATGGACTACAGCCTGCTGCTGGGTATTCATGACGTTGAGCGGGCTGAGAGGGAGGAGGAGGAGGAGATGGAGTCCTCCTATGAGGAGGAAGAGGAGGATGAAAATGGCCTGGCTCCTGTCCCTGCTCCCGGCTCCACCTCACCTGATGGTATCGCTGGCTACATGAACTCCTTCAAGCCCATGGGCCCTGGGGAGTTTGACCCTTATGTAGACGTATACGCCATTCAGAGCACCGTAGGTCAGTCCTGACAAATGATGTGACCATTTCTCAGAGAATTTAAATAGGTTAGGAACCACATGCTCTAGGTGTCCCACTGTACTACTCTTACACTATACCACAACTCAAGCTAGGGACCGGAGCAGACTAGATGATCTGTACAGACCAAGATCGCTCACCAAAGACTGTCACTCACTGCTACTCTGAATGCTGTGATGTAGGTGCGCCCCAGAGGGAGGTATATTTTATGGGTCTCATTGATGTGCTGACGCAATACGACACCAAGAAGAAAGCTGCTCATGCTGCTAAGGCTGTCAAACATGGGGTGAGTGATCAGTGTCTTTTAAAGGGATAGGGGATAAAGGGATATTTTAAATGTTGTTTTCCTTCATCAAGCACATACAGGATTACATCATTTCTGTATTCACTGAAAAGTCAGCATGGCTCCGTATCCTGCAAAGTTTAAAGGTTGCTCTGATTTTCGATTGTTGTTGTTTCTAATGTCTGTATGTTTCCCAGGCAGGAGCAGAAATCTCAACAGTTCACCCAGAGCAGTATGCTAAACGTTTCCGAGAGTTCATTACTAAGATCTTCGCCTAGTTCAACGATTCACAGTCTGGGCTACCATAGTCACTCAATACCAGGGGAGTTTCGCCATGCAACTGTATGCCATTTCAAATCAACATCAAGAAACATGGAAAATTCACAGTTCATTTAAATTCTAAATTATTTATTTGCTTTTTCAATATTCCCCCTCCATATTATACCACACTGCAAGACAGGGTGGGCATTTATTTTGAGAGGAGGACTAGAATTTGCGCACAGATTGAATTGCGGGAGGAAGTTGGAAGAAGACTACTTGGGCAACACATGGATGTTAATGGTCTTTAAAGCTGCTTGGCAACTTTGCACTTTGATGGCCGCGAGAGATAACTGTTAGAATTTTTGAAAGTTTGAAAGACTTTATTACCCAGAAATCATGTAATGTGATGTCAGTAAACTTCACACTCCTCGGACATAAAAGTATTCTTCTTAGTGGCCAGTGGGGAGTGGAGGTGGTGAAAAAAAAAAAATCTCAACAGGTTCAGCCATCGTTGGTGTGTCCAGTTTTCCCTCAATGGGGCGCTTGCTTGCTGATGTTTAGGAGAACGTTTTGTATTTCGCTCTTAAGTCTTGATTCGTCACTTCCTGTATGCCGAGAAGATTTCCCACCAGTGACCATACTTGACATGAAATTAATTTGGGTAAATAGGGCAAATCTACAGGGTCTCAATTAGGGGCAATGGAACAGTCTTCTCTGTCTCAGCCCCAATTTGTGATTTAGGCTGATATAACAGGTGTATTTTTACATAAAAATCATACCTAGTGCAGCTTTAAAATAAATGGCATGAAGATAGAGGTGTGAGCAGGGCACCAATTGTTACTATTGTTAGGCTCCTTTTTGGCACACATTTTAAAATGAAAATTGAATGGTTTAGGCAACTTTTTTTTTTAAATCTACTATGTAATTATGTTACATAAATAGGTAATGAAGCAATTGGAAATGTTGATCGTTTATTCATGAATGTATTATTAACTAGAGTGCAGACCTCCACCCCTGTATCCTCCTCCCTCCCTCCCCCTCTCCTCTCGTCCTGTTCTCTCCTCCTTGCTAGTTTTGTGAAGACGTCCCATATAGCTTACTCTCCTTCTCTGCTCTCCTCAAATGTATGGGGTCTCTTTATTAATATATTGTTTTGTTATCTCAATAGATAATGTGTATTATATTTATTTTGGCACTCGAATGGGTTGAAATGCTAACAGACCACGATAGACGGACAAGCAGGCGCATTTAATGAAGATAACATAAGTATCTAGCTAGCTAAGATGAAAGTCATGGCTAATGAAGAGCATAGGTAGCACTAAGGTTACTCTGTAGCCACAGAAGCTAGCTGGCTACAGTAGGTTTAGCTAGCCACGTTAGTTAACTAATAATAACCAGGAGGAGGGTTTAAAACCAGCATACAGAAACGTGGTCTAATGGAACATTTTCATTAACTTCTCAGCGGACAAAACTGTACAGAAATCATCACACTGCATACTAAAACAGATAGTATACATAATGCATTAAACATGCCAATCTAGGACAACATTGTCCACAGCTCACAACTGAGCCTTCACTGCCTTTTGGCAAATAAGGTCTTCAATCAACTTACGGCTGTGCAGTGAGAATACTAAGAGCAGTTTCACAACTGTGTTTAGTATTTATTGGCTACACTGCATGCAGTGCAACACTGTCTTATGTTTAGTGGATGGTAAACACCAACTTGCATCATCTCAAAAGCACTGTAGCACACTAAATACTGAACTTTAAGTTGATCATAAGAGCTGTTATGTCAAAAATGTGTGGCTTGGATCCAGCCCAAGGCTGTAGCCATGGAGTCAAGATTGGGGTGGACCAAAACTCATTTTCTTGCAATTCTAAAATAAAATTCATGTCTAATAGTGTATTGTATTACATTGTTCTGTTTTGTGTTTTTTATCTTTTCTTGTTTCATTGTATGTAATGGCAGAGATTAGGGATTAATAAAGTACAACCATAACCATAATCATATAAACAGAAATCTATGCATTGTTATATGAAGACAAGTCCAGATATTGTGGCCAAGGTTTAGCAAATTGTTGTTTTTATTTACATTGATACAGCTATGATAGCTAACGTTAGTGATGGTTGATTGATTAGCACTCGCAAATCGGCCCGTTTCCACTCCATGCAATTACTGACATTTATTATTATTATTATTATTATTATATTATTTATTTCCACAATTACAGTTTCAGGCAGCGCAAAATG
>OMLI01075758.1:1698-13322 GCA_900302605.1 Rondeletia loricata | reverse complement strand
ACCCTCCCCCATCCTCTTCCTTCACTTTCCCTCCTCCTCCTCCTCTACATTTGCACTCCCGTTTCTTACTCTCCCCTTCTTATTCGCGTACTCCTCTTACTTTCCAACCTCCCTTCCTCTCCCTCTCCCTTCCACCCCTCCAATCTCTCCCTCTCACTCCTCCATACCCTCCTTCACCCTGCTCTCTCGCCCCACTTTCATTAGTCAGTGGCTGGAAGACTACGGGGGGGGGTTGGGAAGGCGTTCTGAGCTTGAACAGCTGTAGTGAGTTATTGCGTTCCACATCCCCCTAAGTGTACCCTGCACATCAGTCGTCGGTTTCAGACAGTGGTTTATTTACCCACTTACAGAAAACTTTGCATGGCGGACGCATTTGCATTCACCCCCACATTGCTTCACTGAAGACACAATTCCTGCACTCTTTATCACTTGTCACGCATTATAACTTTCTCAACCTCAGCCTGTTTAATATAAAAAACTGTTGTTTTTTCAGTCAGTTATATTACTTTTATTCACCATTTGAGTTCCCTATGTCACACATCATGTCATTTACATCACCGTCCCTTCTGTCCTGTCAGATCATCATTGGGGAGAGCTACAGGATCCACTTTCTGAACGAGGGCTCCAAGTCTTTTGTGGGGAACCCCTACATTTCCGCCCTCTACAAGCAGGTGGGCGTGTTCATCTTCGGCTGTGCCATCAGCCAGTCCTTCACCGACATTGCCAAGGTGTCGGTGGGCCGCATGCGGCCCCACTTCCTTGACGTGTGCAAACCAGACTTCTCCACCATCAACTGCTCCTTGGGCTACATCACTGACTACCAGTGTCAGGGGCCAGAGAGCAAAGTTCAAGAGGCCAGGTAATGAATTGTCAAAGCTGGTAAAACTGCTCAAAATGTTTTAAATACATGAGATAAAATACTTGCAAGACATAGTGGTGTTTCCACTGGAGTCGGTTTTAAGTTGTAAGCTGTGGCGTAATGCTGATTGTCCTCTATTCTCCTCAGAAAGTCTTTCTTCTCTGGACATGCGTCATTCTCCATGTACACCATGCTTTATCTGGTGGTGAGTCACCGGTTTGTTTTTTAACATGGACACACACATATTCCATTGTACTGTACATGGAAACACAATATACACCCATATATTTGACACGCCATTCTGTCTCTTCTCCAGTTTTACCTGCAGTCTCGTTTCACTTGGCACGGAGCGCGGCTGCTGCGCCCCCTGACCCAGTTCACCCTCATCATGATGTCTTTCTACACCGGCTTGTCCCGTGTCTCTGATCACAAGCACCACCCCACTGATGTCCTGGCCGGTTTTGCACAGGGAGCCCTGGTGGCCTACTGCATAGTGAGTAGTTTTATTATGTTGTAATATTGTAATCTGCTAGATTCGGTTAGATCAGAGATCATTATGAACTTTAGCATCCTTAGCTATAAATTGATCTTGGAAACTGTTATTTCGTCCCATGAAAAGGGAAATTATTTGTAAATTTAGCTCATTATCAGCTGTTATTAAATTTGAGATATTGTGCAAATGTGCTATACTGATGTTTATTTGTGTATGTATGGTCCCCATGAAGACTACAATGGCATCAGTTAATGGGGACCCTTTATAATACAGGCCTTTTAATCCAATGTGGATGAAAGGACAAACTTGAAGTGATTCTGATTCTGAATCTGATACTACAATGTATGATTCAGATGTTCATGGAGATCCGTTTCTATCCCTCCCACAGGTATTCTTTGTATCAGACTTGTTCAAGCCCAAAGGTCGACGTTCTACCCTATCGCCAACTCCAGTCAAGAAAGATCTCGTTCCTCCAGCAGACATCAGAGAACGGAGCAACCATCTCATCATGGCATAGAGAGGACTGAGTGTATGAGTGTATATATCCTGACCTGTGCCATTTGAATCACTGCTACACCCACTGGCCAAGACTGGATGAATCAAACTCCAAAGAATCTGGATAGTGCAGACAAATATGGAATCATGAACATCTCACATTGAACAGAGGAGGAGAGGCGACCGTGGAAAACATGAACACAGACGAGCAGGTTTTGCGTTCTTTTGCGTTTAATTTTTTTTCCCCTCAATCTCACCAGACATTTTCATGTGGAAAAGAGATCTCCAGGAATATTTGTCCTACTCCAGTTGCTAGGAAACAGATCTGCCTTGGAGATTCTCCTAGTCGCAGGTCTTCAGTCAAGGTCATTCCATGGACAAAAGTCTGAAACAAAATGAGATGGAGAAATGACAGCTAGCTGTAGAGTGAAGCTGTGCATGGCACTCATGCCATCTCCCCTCAGCTGCAGCCAACATGGGACTATATTACCACCACTCACTCACTGTGTGCCTGATACATCAAAATCATGGACAAAAAACAAATTCCTTGATTTCAGGAAGGATGTTTCCTTTTGTTTTATTTTGATTTTATAAAAAAAAAAAGTAAGCATTGTATGTTTGATTTATAGCACTATTTTATCCAAACTTTGTACTGATTGTCACCACTTGAATGAACTAAAGTGAAGCTTTTGCAAAGCTTTGTAAGTAACCGTTCTTTTATTTAGTATGTCCACAATGTCGTTTTGCATAGAAAATGCATGGAGAAGTTACAGTAGGTGGAAAGAACAGTGTATGTACAGTAAGTACAGTATGTGTTGAAGGTGGGCCTCTTTCTGCTGGCTGGGACGAGCCCCCACTGAGCCATTTCATGAAATGACTGTCTGTTATATGTACCAGACGGGTGCTCACAAGTGTTAGGTGAGAGTGACTGCATGTGTGTGTGTGTGTGTGTTTGGGTGTGTCCATGTGTGTATGCGCAGGCATGTGTGTGTGTGTTTGGGTGGGTGCACAGGCCTTTCTGTCAGTGTGCCAGTGTGTTTTAATGTCATGTCTATATTTCAGTGTTTATAGCCTACCAGTGTGCCTCTCTTCAGACAGAGAACATGCACCTGCTCCAACAGACACATATAACCCAAGACAGGAACACTGTGGAAAATACAGCCTCATATACATGTTCTTTATTGTTACTAATCATATTGATGATTCACATCACTGAGAGATCCCTGTGATATATGCTACACAGCCATTTATATATGCTTACCGTCAAGACAGGGACTTCCTAACACAGTGGTTGCCTAGCTTTTTGGTACCAAGGAACAATTTGGCAAAACAATAACATGCCAATGTACCGTTTTGGCACATTGACAGACTGATTGCTTGACAAAGTCTCACAAAGCCTTGTGTGATCATACAAGAGGGCTAGCAATGAGTTGCTGCATTATCGTGGACGAAAAATCATCAAATTGAATTTTAAATCATTCTAATAACTCTGCATGACATTGATGTTCTTGACTTTTCAGCAAAAACTTGGTAGGCCTGCGTGTCTGATCACGCTGGTTAAAAACCACTGCCTGAAAGCGTCTTGGTACCAAGATCAGTTGTAAGTCATTGAGACAAAAGATGATCTTAGTTTGAAGATGCTCATGGGGAAACCAGCCCTGTTGTTTCTTCATAAATGTCTTGAAAATGTATACAGCATCAGAAAATTCTGCGTGCGACAATACCATGACCAATACTGTCTTTTGAAGAGATGTCCACTATGACTTTGATGTGTTGAGACCTGTGTAAATGTCAAATGTGCTGCTTGAAGAGGCAATGCTTGGCAGATGTCATGCAGTGAAGTGACAACTTGTGAATACTGAAAGTTTTATGAAAAAAGCTCTCAAGGCAGACAGCTTCAGTACATTTTTATAAAAAAAATGCCTTTCAATATTTTTGTATTGTCTTGTGTGAAATTTTGTACAATGAAACTGTAAGACGTATCAAAGATGAAGTGTCTTTAATAAAACACAAAAGATCAAGAACGGCGTATGGTGAGGTTTTTTAACGGCAGAGAAGAATCTCCTACTTGTATACTATAATTCAGTAGCTGGCCGACTCTGCGTGTGATGGAGCGAGCTGGGCGTGGGGCTATGGTAGACTTCCATACTCAGTTTCCTGTGGGGAAATAGTGTACATTCCAGGTTTTAACCCCTCTCCCCAATGGCCCACTGGAATAATATAGGCTACACGGAGCAGCAATGCCAGAGTGGCAAAGCACATTCACACATGAGAATGCTTAGAAGCAGTATAATATGCTTTAATGCAACACTTTGTCTCCGCAACATATAAATCACCTACAGGTTGCTCCAAGTAATGTTATGTGCCGGCGTAGCACGAGCTGGGTTTTGGGCCATTGCGTTCACATGGTATCCTTTAAGCTGATTGATTTCTCTGTGGATCAGGCACAGTGCCCAGAAGGAGCTTAGAGTTGATTAGTTTAATACACTACAAAACGTGTTTTGGTTTTATGACCACACCAGGGGCGATACACCACTAAACTACATGTATGGAGCAGTAGCCTCGTGTTTTGACTAGTTATGACAAACGACCGTTTCCACTGTTTCTGTTAATTGGCCACAAGACTACACCCTACAGAGTATGTGTGCTCTGTGATACGAGTTTGGGGTTGTTACCCTTTTGCCCACTTGTTACTCACCCACTGTTTTCCTGGGTAGATCCTTTCTCTCTCTCTCTCTCTTTCTCTAAACCAAATATGGAGTGCTTTTGATCTAAGTGATCAAATGAAGGTGCGAGGGTTAAAAGCAACACTCCTCTGCTACCAAAAATGGCAGTGCCTTTAATTCCAAGGGCACTGCTTTCTCTGTTTAACAAATGTTCACGTCCAGAGCCAAATGCTTGACATCATGTTTATCTTTGTGAACCAGTCCTGACCCATTCCATTCTGCCTCAGATTTTCTCAAAGATATCTTCAGCTGTAATTGAAAGTGATAGGGGCGGCGTGCCAAGTATATTTTCAGTGCTCACCAGACCAACACATGGCCGAGACCTACAGATTTTCACGTTTTCAACTGGAGCCCCTTTTTCTCGTTGAGATGAAAAGAGGCTTTCTCGATCAACAGCGCTTAACGTTCTAATAATGGAATCCTTTTCATGTGGTTTGAAAAGAAAACTGTTGTCGGGTTTTCCCACAGCAATTTAACCCTTATTATGTGTGTTGAGTTCCTGCCCTGCGTGATTTAAAAATTATTCTCATGCACTTCTCTGTGGCAGTGTTGTGGTTGCTCTGAAGTGACATTGACGGTTCCTCTTGTTTACCTTGTATATGCCCCCCACAACACCACCCCACTCCTGCTAAGATCGCTGTCATGCACAACTGTCATCAATTAAATGACTAAACTGGTGTATTTTGTCATCACACAAACAAATTAGCATATTTTGAGTTGCCTTCTTCTTTTCTTTTTTTTTTTACAATGTGTGAGCTGTTTTTTGGCAGTTTTGTAGCATTGCAATATTGTAGCTATTAGGGGAAAGCAGGGGAAAGCATTTAATTTCTGATGTAAATCTAGCTTGAGTTAAGGGCAGTTAGAAGAAGGTCGGTAGAAGAGGAAGAAGAAGAAGAAGAAGAAGAAGAAGAAGAAGAAGAAGAAGAAGAAGAAGAAGAAGAAGAAGAAGAAGAAGAGAAAAATAAGAGAAATAAGAAAAACAAGTAGAAGAAGAAAGTTTTGCCTGTCAGCTCCTTTGACTGGACTTGATACCCTATAGAGCCTGACGCCACATGACATTATTGGCAGTTGTTGCTGAGGTCATTCTGCCTCTCCCTGACAGATGCAGGGATGTCGAGAGGCAGCGAGGCAGCGAGGCACACCCACTAATGCCCTGGCTGATAACTGACCTCATTACATCTCTGCTGTTTTTCTTATTCACAGGGCACCGTGATGATGGCTGGTACCCCCAGAGACCTCTGGTTTGTTGCGAGCCATGCCAAGTTCATGGACTTTTTGAGAGCTTTTATTTACTTGGCTCCTGGCACATAATCAAACGGTCTCCAGAGGTATCAGACATCTTCAGGCTGAACACACACCCACCCGCATACACACACAAACACATCTTCCATCCCTCAACAACGCTCTTGTTTCACAAGAATATTTGTTCATTGTAAATGTTTTATTTGAACGGTCTGAAACAAAAGCAAGGCGAAGAAAGCGAGCCATCAACGTGTTAACGCAAGTCTCCTTTCTCTGCCCTTCACTCATCCATACACAATACACGCAAACGGCCCACACCGCCCCACACCGCCCCACACGTTCAGAGCTACTCTAAATCTAATGATAGCCATAAAGTTTTGACTTGCTATGTCTTGTCTGTATGCCCAGACCTCCTCAATCATGGAGGACTTTGGGACTTTGGGCTGCAGCGGTGCAGCTGTAAGTCATTATCTCTCTCTCTCTCTCTCTCTCTCTCTGCTCTCCCCTGCGTCTGGAGAATGTAAACACCAATCTCTGCCATCGCAACCTTCCTTACAGCTGATATGCCCAACTGAGACAGGGCTACACTGACCTGACCGTGAGTCTGAGCCCTAAACAGCCAAATGTACACAGAGAGTAAAAGTACGATTAGGTTAATTGTAATGGCGCAACACTTTGTTGACACTGTTGAACCCTTTCCTGGAGGCCTTCCAGCTCAACGTAAACCTCTCAGCCATCTGCCCCATGTGGGATGTCACTTGACACTTGGTCACAGTGACTAAAAGCAACTGGATGGTGACCGCATGTCACACATATGGATGCACAGCTAACAGTCTAAACCGTTCCTTCACGGGTTAAATATTTTTATGTGTACTCGGTTTTTTTCTTCAATTGGCTGTCACAGTCATGTAACAACAACTTCTATAAATTCTCCATGCGTATCCATCTCCATCTCACTGTAACGTTTCACTTAAAGCTCTTTAAAGGTCATTTCTCACCCCCACCCCCCTTTCCCTCCACCACATCACCCAATCCCAACCTCTCAAACTGACTTCCAACCCCAAAATCCCAAGGCCATTTTTCTCTCCCTATTCTTTCTTTCTCTGCTGAAGAATTTGAACAAATTACCTCCATATGTGTCTGAAGGAGCCCCACGGGAAGGGGGCCAAGAAGAATATACTGCTGACGGAACACAAACATTGACTTCATCAAACATTGCAGGCAGCGTGCTCTGATGCTCTCCATATGCTCACCTGGCACTGGCAGCCATTTGCTGACAGCGTGGCTACAGCCCACCGGTGGGGCTTTTTATCTTCCCATGCCACATGTTGTTTAGCATCTGAGATGAAGAGGTGGAGGCTGGCTGGGCTGAGCTTAGCGCTATCACTAAAGTAAAATGTCACCGTACAGAGGAAGGTTTGCGTTTCCTCAGGCCGTGCAATGATAAGGTAATCGAGAGATAACAAAGATCTAATGCAATTTACAGTGTCAATCAAGTGTAAATGTTTGGTATGTACAATGTAATGGTGGTGAGCAAAGGCCTAGGCCCCCTCTATAGGGCCCCTTGTGTTTTCAACCGGCACCCAGAGAAAGGGGAAAGGGAGAAGTATGAGACAGGGCAGAAAAAAGGAAACGACAGGAAGACAGGGTATAACTTTCCCTGTGTGATTAACTTTAAATCTCAGGTACCACACTCATTCTTACTGAAGCCTGTATTTTCTTGGGCTACTGGCCAAAGGCTTTTGACCTCATTTGCTTTCTTTCTCATGTCATTCTGCAGGCACTCGTGACCTTTCGGCCGACGTGCCTCTGGAGAAACATCACTCACAGAAAACCTTCACAGAGCCTACGAGAAAAATCACCCAATCAAGCCCAGCCATATTTCATACAATCATCAATGTGTCTGAAACTGTAGTCCTCCCTCAACGCTGACCTCCAACATTAGGAATGTGTGATTCACCCGGGGAGGGAAGGGTGGACTCGGCTCCTATCTAGGGAGCTCCAGGCTGCACTGCAACAGAGCCACAGACGGATCCAGAAGAATCCTGTCAACGGACTCTGCCTCCTCCCCAGCCTTCTCTAACACCACAACATGCAGAGAGTGGGGAGAGAAGGTCAAGGTTTGGCAATAACAACCTTTCTGTAAAAGCTTATAAATTGCAGGGGGGTTTATTGTGCAGCATTCCATTTGGATCCACTGACCAGCTGTTTCATACTTCGTTTCATGGTGATTAGAAAGCAGATTTAGTCATCCGACAGCTCCGATAGGCAACATAAGATTGAAGAATTGTATGCATGACGGCCTCCCTCTGCAACAGTGGCTGTTGGTGTTGGGTGATTTTTATTTCATGGTTTTGCCCACTCATTTCCTAAAGGGCAAAACCAATGCTTATCTCAACTAACTGTGATTCTGATTGATCATATGGACCTTCATAATTCATGATGTGGTGGAAAATGCCTTTTCAAATGTCATTCTAAATGCTGACTTGGCATCATGTCTGGTAATAGAGAAAGCGCCGGGCCGATGGCTCACATCATTATCGTGATATTCAAATCACAGGGTGATGATTTGTGCCTTGGAGATGCAGGCAGTTGCTAGCATCAGGGGAAATGCAGCAACACAAGAGATCTGATGATATTGCCATGGATGTTTTGGGGTAACCTGTTGGTACCTGTTGGCTATTGCCCAAAATTGTATCACAATGCAAACATCCCAGGATAACACATGGAAACACTTGATCCGATTTATTTTCTGTTGGTAATTAACACCTTAGCACTCAATTAGACACAACATAACATAATTTTACTAAAGAAAACAGCAGGAAATATTTCATAGTTCAGCAAAACTTACATCAAGTGCTGGAATTCTTTTATGTAAGTAATTATTTTAGAGCAAAGGTATGTGCACTTTATACTGAAGTTGTGTTAATAATAATAAAGACATCCAATATCAAAGTAATGTGTTAGAATTTACATGTTAGTAGTGATGAGCAATATGCTAACCTCACTAAGGTATAACGATAAATAAACCATCCCAGGAACGACACATCAAACCAGCACCAGAACTCTGGTGTTTTCTTTACTTTGATCATGCTCTCTCTATTTCTTGTGAATTTCCTTTTTTCTTCTTCTAAGGAAGGATATGGAAAGGACATTAGGGGTTTAGAAATCTCCTTTTTTGGCACAGGGAATGCATTGCAGGGTGCTTCAGCTCCTCCTAACCCGGGGCAATGGAGACGCCAGAGTGATGCCTGGCCGTTCTCCTGGGCTCCGGGAGGAAAATCCTGTTTATCGTCTCCACAATAACATTCCCTGGGGTTATTTATTCAGGAATGTTAATGTGCTTAGAATCTACTGGCCCCTGTGGCCTCTGACACGGGGTCCTTTGGGTTTTCCTATCGAGCGTTCGATCAGGCGCACCACAAGCTCTTTGGTGCTGCTGCCATCTGGTTAAACAACTAGGATTGATGCAGCAGGAATATACTGATGACAGTCAGAGAGTAAGGGTTGGTGTATGGTGGGGGGGTGGGGGTGGTAACTATCTTTCTGCCTTGGTGTATATCTCTGTTCAAGTTCGGCCTCAATTTGACATTGCAATGAACACTTTGGAAGCTGATGTGTCTTAATGTTGGCAAACCTCTCAGTGGAGATTTAGGGACCCCTTACTTCTCCCGCGCTGTAAACGTTTATGTGTTTTCCTCCTTTCTGTGCTTTATGTCATGGTATGAATAAGCCCAACACAATTACAGGATGTAAATGGGCCTCTCCGTACATATGAGATCCATTACCTTTTACACTCATTTAATCTCTCTGTTGGCTCCTAAATGGAAACAGCTGCACAGAGCTGCGTGATCCATCTAACAAAAAATTCATGAGCAGCAGGAGTCGTTAAATAATGTTCCCCTCTTCATCTTGTGTCTTTTTACTTCACTCTTAGATATGGCAGTTAGATTCTTAAAGTAATCTCTTCAGACCTGGTGTTAATACAACAACTTTGCTGTGGGTTTTTTTTGCATGAGAAACAAGGCGCTATCAAATTTCTTGCGTACTGTACATTCGACATGAGAAGATTTCGACATTTGAATGCGTATTTTTGTTGGGAAACCTGAATGACCCGTTGAGAGTTTTCTGGCCTAATTGTGCTATAAAAGTCCAGGGGTCCCCACCCGCCCTAATTGGCTTTGTTTGCATGCGAGGGCCTTCCACTAATCACGTGAACCTGGAGGATTTCCTGGCCCAGTGGCCTCATTTGTAATGCTATGTTTTTCCCCGACGCAAAGCAATCACACACGCCATGCTTCAGGCTACATCACTGGGAATTTAGGCTACACCATGAGGACACTGAAATATCTATTCCTCTTTTCCAACGAACATGTATGAGTAAGTGGCTTTGGGATAAATACAGTCTGCCTTAGTGGTATCCTCACTCCAAATGTGGTTTCATCTTCACTTCTCCATCCTTCAGGTGGTGTGTAGGGCGACTCCCCTAATAACCCATACATCCTCTTTATGATTCACAGTAAATCACACTTAATTGCACTGACAGATGCAGTAAAATCTTATCTGCTCATAATGGTGGCCTTTCAGTGACATCAACATTTAGACCGTTTTTTATGTTTGTGTAAGTTTATGATTTCCCTAAAACTGGAAGTCAGAGGCCCTGACTCGTAAAATACATAACTCTTTCTGTGTGCAACATTTTTATGATTACCCTCTACCTCATGTAATGCTGACCTCAGGGTCATCCTGAGCTGCCCTGAAAACACTTGCTAAAGGGTGGGTAATATTTTACAGCCCCCCCTGGAGGTAACAGTAACCTGATTATTTATCCACTCATGACTCCAACTTCCTTCTCTCTTTTTCATTCCAAGGAAATTACAAGAACGTTGTGTCAAATTTGACAATTTTATTTTCTATATTACACTTCTCTGATGAAATCATCGAACCTGTTCACAGCAGTCTTGGTTTTTTGTCATGGAATCTGGACGTTTTATGGCTAAGAGTCTCGTATATAATAACAAAAAACATATTCTTAAAGATTGTTAAGTGGATGAGATGACCTCAGAGTGTTGACGTAGGCTCAGTTTTCAGAGTCACACGGATTTTTATATGGGTTTGACAGCCTCATTGGTGAAACCTGATCAGTAGTCTTAGCATAACAGACCTTATGAATGCAATCCCAAATGTGCACAAAAAAGAAAAAGAAAAAACAGACCTGATTGTTCCACCTCTGAGAATATCATCAAATGTCTGTGTGCTTGAGAATGTTGAACATTTGCTGCCATCTACAGGCCTTTTGAGACATGACAAGCAATTTGAATTGGGCTACTGAGTCTTGGATGTACAGGGGAAGTCCTTTCATTGATTCTCCCAAAAAATATAAATGACCAGAACTGATCACATCAAAAGGACCTGTGAGTTACTGTTGGTGCAAGTAAATGAGTGACCAAGAGTCAGAGTGTATGGCAGACTGAGCAGCTGTCCCTTCTTCTCCCCCAAAGACTTTCATGCTGTATCCCACAACTGTTTCTGAGACAGCAGACAGCCAATGTGGAGGAATATTAATGCCTCTGATTATTATTAAGTGCCTTGCTCAAGGGCACCTCAACAATAAACTTTCTCATTCACGTTCCCCACCCAGATTTTCACAGCTGGTCAGGGGGATTTGAACTGGCAACCTTCCAGCCAGAAGCGTACTTCTCCAACCTTTAGGCTTCCACTGACCCTCTATGTGTGTGTGTGTGTGTGTGTGTGTGTGTGTGTGTGCGCGTGTTTTCTGACGCATGAAAGGCACAATAACTGAATAATT
>OMLI01075757.1:3516-14186 GCA_900302605.1 Rondeletia loricata | reverse complement strand
ATTATGAAAAACTGAATTTTTAAATACTAACATTTATATGAAATGAAATATTTCAAAATAAAATGGCACATTTAATAATTTTTTATTTAATTAATTATTCATTTAATTATTTCATTAAATATTTCAAAATATAATGGCACATTTAACTATTTATTTATTTATTTAATTATTCATTTAATTATTTCTTTTTTAGTAATTTGGTCCTCCATAATCCCGAGCTAGACTCTTCTCATCCCTGGCACCACAATGGTGGAACGAGCTCCCCCCCTCTGTCAGAATGGCTGAATCGTTACCCATCTTTCGCCGGAGACTGAAGACCCATCTCTTCAGATTACACCTGGACCCCACTTGAACTGACATATCTATCATGTACGGATCTCCTTCCCCTTCTACTCTTCTACTCTTCTTCTACTCTTTAAACCACCATAACCATTATAATAAACACTATAATAACCACTATAACCACTATAATAACCACAACTACCATAATAATAACCATATCCACTATAATAACCAAGAGGTGGCTATAGAAATAAATTAACTTGAACTATATATCAAAAGGACAATAAGATACAATATATTCACTTAACTTCATGTTTAACAATTTGATTTTTCCTTTTAGAACTTCCCTCTCCCTCTCTTAAGCAGAAATACGAAAATGTTTTTGACATGTTCTCGCTGTCTTGTTTCCCAGGCTGGTTCCAGGATTCATCAGGCCAGAAGGAGTGTAATCCCTGTCCGCCTGGGTTCCACTGCCAGGGCCCCGGTACCAGCCCCACCAGGGGGAACTCCACTGGAGTCTCCAGCCCTCTGCCCTGCCCAGCTGGCTATGTCTGTCCTCTGAGTCCAGACAGTCAGCCCCTCCCCTGCCCCATTGGCACATACAGCCCCAGTCAGGGTCTCACTACCACAGGTGAAAGTGCAGTATCTAAGTTTGTGTTGAAATAAAAATGACTGGTTCTGGTTTCCATGCACACCTATATCACCCCTGCTCCACTTTGCATAGGACTTGAAGATCATTTTATGGTCATATTGAAATATACTGATACAAATTTCATCTTAACAAGTGGAGTACAGAGTCTTAAAATCTGCATGTGACATACAGTAGTTTCACTTGTTTCCACTGAAAATCAACACGATTCAAGACTTTTCTTGAATCAAGTGTCATTTTCTTGATACTGGTAAAGTGATCTGCCTTATTCTGCCTTGTTTCAAGATATTGACACTATTGAAACAAGTGGAACTGTCTCAGAAACAAGTTGAATTTTCTTACCTGAGAAAATGTGGTAATCAAATCATACCTCCAGTTTCTGCTATGTCAGCCCATGTCAAAGCTGTCAATCTGTGTGCTTGCAGGTGAGTGCCTAGTGTGTCCAGCGGGTCAGTTCTGTGGTTCTGAAGGTCTGGTTGAGCCCTCTGGATCCTGTGCTGCTGGGTTTCTTTGTCTGATGGGAGCCACAGTACCAAACCCCACTGACAACAGAACTGGGTCTCCCTGTCCACCTGGGATCTTCTGCCAACAGGGGCTCAGAGCAGGTAGATGGAGTATGAATAACAAGTTGGATATACAATTAGTTTAAACATTTCTCCTCAAGCTAGTACAGTTTCCATTTTTTTATGTAATTGTTGCTGATCGTGTGACGGATTATATAGATTATAGAGATACTGCATGTAATGTCCTGTATTATAATGTTTCTTCCTCTTGTGCTGTAGGTGATTGCTGGGCAGGGTTCTATTGTGACTGGGGATCTAGCAAAGCGGATCAGGCTCTGTGTCCAGCGGGTTCCTTCTGCCCAGCAGGAACACCGGTTCCCCTGCTCTGTCCTGCAGGAACATTCAGCTCTGGAACAGGCAACACGCACCAGGACAACTGCACCACCTGTACCACTGGATACTACTGTCAGGGTGGGGAAGATGGCTTTGTTCTAGAGTTTTCTTCATCTAAACATCCAGTGACATTAAAAAGAGTGACACTCTGGTATTAAAGGAAAAATCCACCATAAAACATTTTAACACTGTTCAAAAACAGCTATTGGTGATGTACTTTGCATTTCTGGGTCCGTTTTGTTGATTGATGGTGTATTATTCTTATTCTGTGGATAACGTAGATGACATGACGTCACATCACAATATTTCTATGGCAGCTACAATTGAGTTTCATTGCAGGGAATTGTTCAGCTATCTAAAACATCAACGGTAAACAGTTTGATGTCCCCTCAGAATCCAAGTGCAAGAGCTTCTTTCTAGGCTCACCATTTTGCACTGACATTCAATCATCATACAGGGAGAAATCCACCGTAGAATAGACAGAGATACCAATTTATCCACCAACAGTAGCCTCAATAGACCATAATGCAATGCAGCCACAAGAGATGTTGCGTTTTCAGTAAGGGGCACAGCCGCAATCACAAATTGATGATATCTAACAGTGTAAGAGTATCCAAGGGTGAATTTTTCCTTTAACGTGCAGATGATGTGAAAATGCAACTCATTTCCGTTATATTCAAATGCATCAATCTTGATTTCTTCTCCCTGGTGTGGATCAGGTGAAGGTACTGTGCAGCCTGCGCTGTGTCCTGTTGGGCACTACTGTCCTCCGGGGCTAATGCTGGGGCTGGAGTTCCCTTGCCCACCTGGCACTGTGCAGAGCCAGCTAGGAGCCTCCAGCCTCGATGCCTGTCTGCCTTGCCCTGCTGGTATGGAAAGGATTCATGTTAATGGTGTTTGACTGTCTTTAAATTTGTTTTATTAAAATGTGCATTCTCCATATCATCATACGTGAATGGAATCTATCACAACTCCTTGCACACAATCCTGTGTGTGTTTCAAATGTATTTTTTTCCATCTTGATGATGATGACTTTACTCTGTTGGCATTTTCCCTAGGAATGTTCTGCTCTCTGCCTGGTCTGTCCCAGCCCACAGGACTCTGTGAGGCAGGATACCACTGTCCTGCTGGCTCAACCAGCCCTAACTCTACTGAATATCAGGTGTCCTCATTGTCTAACTGTTGCCTCTATAGGTCCATAACCTGTACTAACACTGTGGTAAGGTTTATATCTTGACAAATGACACCAACAAAGGATATAAATTAACGCTGGCAATTTGTGTTTTATGGTATAGAATGAAATATACAATGGTGTTACAATATTTTCATAATTTTTTGTTTCTCAGGGGAACTCAACCAGAAGCAATCTTTGCCCTCCTGGCCACTTCTGCCCCGCTGGCACTGGCTATCCACTCCCTTGCCCCATAGGCTCCCTCTCCATCTCCCCAGGACTGAGGGGGATTGAGGACTGCCCACCCTGCCCCCCTGGACTGTTTTGTGACAGGCCTGCATTGGCAGAGCCCTCAGATGCTCTCCCATGCTACGCTGGGTAAACACATCTGCTCTTCTACTAATGCAGAACTCTGAGCTCCTTCCTTCAGTTTCACGTCTCTCCACTTTATCTAAGCTTGGATGCCCATACTTTTTATTTGGCCACAATGGATGCTATTTATTTGGCTCAGCTGGCTGTTTATTTCCCTCCGACCTGAAAGTGAACTGATTTAGAAATGTGTTTTGTTTTCCCCTCTCTGCACCCCCCCCCCTGCGCTCTCTCTATCTCTCGCTCTCCCTCTCTCTCTCTCTCTCTCTCTCCTCCCTCTCCCTCTCCCTCTCTCACTCATGTCTGTGCTTATTGTTGATCAAAGCATACCACTGCTCTAGCAGACTGTTGTGCAAAGTGTTCTCACATTTCTGCCTTGGATGTATTTTTGGATCAATATGCAGGATCAACATAAATTAAAGAGAGTAGTCCAACATGCCAGCAAGATAACTGGCATTAGTCACAAATCAGACAACATCAGACAGAAAATGGAGGACAGCAGTCACTCTCTACATGGGTGCTTATTTAGTTACAGCAGGAGTGGGAGTAGAGCCTGCAGCAGGACTAACACTCTAAGTATTTTTGGCAACTGTTTAATTCTGGCTGCAACTAAGCTCTACAATAAATCTTTCAGAAATCAAATGCACCACTTTTCAGCACCTATGGCACTTTAACTGAAAACTGAGTGTGTGTGCGTGTGTGTGTGTGTGTTTGGGTGGGGGGGTTCTGTTTGGTTCATAACTTTTAGGGTTTTTAATACTTTAAGGGTTCTATTAGATTTTGTGCTAATTAGCATTTTTGGAAAACAGTATTTTCCCTAAGGCTTTTTCAATTTATGAACACAACACAACAAATTCGGTACACAGCTTTAGGGGACCTACCTACACGAATGAGCCACAACTAGGCCCAATTAGGTAAAAAATATGTCCATCTATTGAGTAGAGGATGTTCGCACAAGCATTTCAAAATTTTACAATAGGGGGTGCAACAAATGGCAAAAATATGTATCTGTCATTGTGGTTGATGGCATTTCAAGAAATTTGGTGATGATTCTCCAAGACAAAGTATTACAAAAAATATGAAGTTTGATTGTGATTGGGTTCATGTGGGTGTGAGATTGGTACATTTGGGTGTAGACTATCACATAGGCTAATGGGGCAAATTCATAAAAGTTACTGGCAGGTTTAGCGTGACGTTAGGGGCAGATACTGTCAAGGTAGGGTGTTTTCTCATCCATAAACGTGAAATACCGGGTCGTTATTAGCGTTAAAGTTTTCCCTGTAATCCCGCCCCTTATGATCATTTGCATAGTGTGAAAGCGATTCATAAAAGCACACCGCCATGCAAAAAATACCACCTGCTCTAGTCAGATGGTATATTGTAGAAATTAATGAATTTCAATTATTAAAAAATCTATAGATAAAGTTACATTGTGTCCCAGATTATCAATTACCATTGGAAACGTGAAAATGTTTAATAAATATGACTCACACACTGGCTTTGCAACTATTAATTACCACTCTGATTGCGGTTATAAAAGCCAGTTTCCATCTGATATGAGTCAGTTTAACATGGGCAACACTGCCATTGCAGCAGTAGGAGTGCATGAGGAGGAGAGTGACACGTCTATGCGGTCCATTGCGCACACAGGTGTGGACAAGGTGTTAAATATGTAAAGCTTAATTAACATGTTGGTTTTGATTGGCTGTCACCCGGGCAGCTGAGCCCTCGGTAATATGGCTCGGTCACGGTATTCACAGCTGTGGTCAATTTATGAATTAGGTAAAAGTACCGGGTCGCAGATTTTGCGCACCGCTATTCTGTTACCGCAATTTTATGAATGAGCCCAATGGCTTTTAACTCTTTGTGGGTTCACACAATCAATATGACATTTGGTGTCCACGTCCCAACCTATATTTGGAATGGTCCCACCAAAGTCTGTGCAAATCCATCCAAGGGGGGCCAAGTGGCGGCCTTTTGAGTGTGTCACCGTTCACAATAATGTTAACACACTGATGAATGCAAATGATTCTGTCACAGTGTCATGTGATGGATATTGTCTCACAATGAAACTTAATGTGAGGGTCAGATCTTAGTCTTTGAACGTTTCCATAAAGCTCTTGACCCCTGACAGTCCAATAGAGACCACATGGGCTCGGACCCAGGCATCGCCGCTTGCAGTTATATTTATTCTTTGTTTTTCTCTCAATGTGTAATCTTTTGTGTTTTAAAAGTGTTTTTGTGGATGTGGATGCTGCTGTCTCCCAAATTTCCCTCCTAGGGATAATAAGAAAGGACTTGATTTTGTTTGCTTGTTAGACTCAGCAGTGCCAAAATTGATGAATGTTTATTGAGTGAATCATTTGGTATTTTAATGATATATTGTGGTTATTTTGCTTTCCCTTTCCAGGTATGTATGTCAGGGTGGCAGTTCCAGCCCCACACCATTTGATGGTCCCCATGGTTATCTGTGCCCCGCTGGCCATAGCTGTCCTGTTGGCTCAGCGAGTGAGGTGCCCTGTGAGCCTGGCACTTACAGTCCGGGCCCTGGGGCAGCCCACTGCATGACATGCCCCAATGGGACAATGTGTCCTTCCTCAGCCACCCAGGAACCCTCTCTCTGCCCGGCTGGTGAGGATGGTGGAAATGCTTAAATCTAACAAACTTTCAATCTACAGTATGAATCAGATCCATAGCCTTTTTACATACAATTGTCCAATGCTAGAATTTCCAATTCTGCTACAGTAGTGATAACTAATAACTGTTGTGTTCTCCTGCCAGGTCATTTCTGTCCTGCTGGGACAGCCCTGCCCCTGCCCTGCCCTTTAGGGACTCTCAGCAACCAGACAGGAGCCCACTCTGTCTCTGTCTGCACAGCCTGTCCCTCTGGAGTCTACTGCAGCTCATATGGAGCCTCAACACCACAAGGTGACCAGATAGGCCAAGATGTTTAGCTACATGAAAGAGCCCTCATATTAGTTAGCCCATTCAATAACCAATAACCAATTATATACTGAGTGGATATGGTGGTTTTTGTCTAGGCTCATGTTTGCAGGGTTATTTCTGCCATGGTGGAGCCATGGGGCCAACACCCCAGAGCTCTGACAACTTCCCCAGGAATGGGCCCTGCCCTGTGGGCCACTACTGTCCAGCAGGGTGCCTCTCCCCAATTCCATGCCCTCTTGGCAGTATCCGCAACACCACCGGTATACATACACATTCATTATGAGATGCCTTTATTTTTCTGTGTTCACACACCATTGTGTGATTAATTGAATACCTTCTGAGAGCAACTAGACATTTATAGAAAAAGCATATTGTTGGTTTGAATTGAAAACAACCAGTTTTTACAATGAAAATACATTTCTATTTTCTTCTTCCCCCTAGAGTAGTTTGATATTCATGTCATATATTCAGTTAGTAACAGGCATTTGCATTTGAATGGGATACCTCACTGGTATCTGTTGTATTCCTGCTACAGGAGGTTTCTCCATGGAGAGCTGCTCTGCCTGTCCTGCAGGTCACTACTGCTCCACTGAGGGTCTGGCCAACCCCAGTGGCCCCTGTGCTGCTGGTTTTTACTGCCCCTTTGACTTCTCCTCAACCACGCCATATGCCTTCCTGTGTCCCAAGGTAAGGGTTATTCACTTAAACACTTCCATTCTTTATTTCTCTGTATTCCCTTTCGTGAAGCAAAGCCCTGCCTTCCCTCTCTTTCAATGAATCCCCTTCCCTGCCTTTCCCTTATCCATTGTTCTTATTGTTTGGCCAACAGTATCTCTCCCGGAAAAGCTTGTGCCACTTTGTTTATTATGAATGCCCTTCTCATTCAGTACCACCCCTCAGCACCACTTTTGTCATTTTCACCCTCTCCTAGGGCCACTACTGTCCAGAGGGCTCTCCCCTGGCCCTGCCTTGTCCCACAGGAGAGTACCAGCCCAACCCAGGCTCAGATAGCTGCATCCCCTGCCGACCGGGATTCTACTGTGAGGAGGCCGTAGTAGGAGAGCCGTGGCCCTGCCCACCACACTCATTCTGCCCTGCAGGTACATTTTCTGACTACAAAAGACAACACTTCTAAGTGTATTTATGTATAACATTATAATCCATTCTGAAGAAAGCAATAAAATGACATCACAAATTTGTATTTCAGTGCAAAATATCTTACTAAAACACTGTATTCTGTGGTAGTTGATTTTCTGTCTCTGAATCATGCAGTTCATGTCTGTGTTATTGCACAATCTTTTTGCCAGGAACCATGGTGCCGCAGCCTTGCCCTAGTGGGACATACACTCATTCAAACCAGGGAGGGCTACAGGAAGAGAGAGAGTGTTTACCCTGTCCTCCAGGGAAGTTCTGCAGGTAAAGAAAGGCAAACACTCTGCTCTCAGCTTTGCTTTTACTCGCAATTAGCAAAACGCAGGAGCATATCATGTTCAGGAGTCACGGTTAAACAAACAGCCAAATTAACACCTGAATATGGATGAACTTAATGAATGGGGACATGAGTAGGGAGGGGTGCAAAGTAGAAATGATGTAATTATCATACTCTAGGTCTAATGAAGCATACATTTGACTGTGTTATGAATGTTTTTGCATGAGAGAGAGTATATGCAGTGATTTTTATAATGTAGATAAACTAACCTTGTTGTCCTCAGAGCTGGTAGGATCCAGGGTGTGTGTGCCGCGGGGTATCTCTGTGTTTCTGGGAGTGCAGATTTCACCCCTCAGGGACTGCTGTCTAACTGGAGCCAGTGTGAATGGGGGATGCAATGTGCTGGACCATGTCCACCAGGTACAGTAACTCATTTCTAAGTACTTCAGAACGCTACAAACTATTTACATACACTTTTACATATTTCAACACTTCTTTCTGAAATTATCTGACCTTCTGAGATTAACATTGTGTTTGGTAAAACTTTATTTGGATAGTTAATCTGTTGGTCCTCTTAATGACTGTAAGTATATTTTATCCCAGGCCTCTACTGCCCTGAGGGCACAGAGAGGGCTGAGGTATGTCCTGCCAACACTGTCAGAAACTCCCCTGGAGGTGCAAGCCAACAGGACTGCCTGCCGTGCCCACCTCAGCACTGGTGCAAACCTGGTATGGGTTCATGATGGACTGAGCTCTTTATGTTTGAGTGATGGTTGGTTTATGTGTTCTGTAGCTTCACTAGTCAGGTTTTAATCCAAGTGGACTTTTGAGATGGCTAATTAATTATTTCAATACAGAAGTTACAAAGTTACAAAGTTCTCATCAAACAGGCAATAAAAAGAAACATAACAAAAAATAACAATAATGAGAAAGGGGAAAAACGCTGTATAAAATGTGCAAGTCAAATTATGAAAAGGCAGTTTTTGTACAAATGGGTTTTGAGAAGTGACTAAAAAAGGAAGTGATTGAAAGCATTACATTGTTTTAGACAATCTAAGCTCAGCAGGTAGGGCATTATAAAACCTAGGAGCCCTGACAGTGAAAGCCTGATCACATTTTGTCTTTGGCCTAGATCAGTGATTTTAAGTCCTGGCCCTCGGGACCCAGAATACTGCTGGTTTTCTATCCTACCAGGTAGTTAATTGCATTCACCCTGCATCCCAGGTGTAAAATAGTCCTGAGTAGATGGCTAGAATGAAACCCAGCAGGGCTCTGGGCCCTGAGGGCCAGGATTGAAAACCACTTAGAAACAGCCAAGAAGGCAAGAGGATCTATGGCTGAGCTTGGGCTCATAAGCTGTTAAAAGGTCCGAGTTGCAGCCAGGAGCAAGGCCTTGATGAGCCTTGAAAGTTATCAATAACATATTTAAATCAATTCCAAAACTGATAGGCAACCAATGTAAGGATGCCAAAATGTGTTTAATGCAGTCCCTTCTCTTAGTTAAGAGCCTTGCTGCAGCATGTTGCACAATCTGTGCAACAGCTTTTTGGTTGTGGCAGGTAAAAAAAATGCTGTAGCAGTTTAAACAAAAGCAGGAAAAAGCAGGAAAACACTCATTTCCTATTAGAAATGGATAGAACATGTGTCCAAAAACATCTGGAAAACATAAAAATATCTTAAATCCAGAAAAAAAGAAAAATCACATGCCCGATAAAAGGTATTCATATTTTCACTTTTGGCATTTCCTGTCTTAGTCTTTAGTTTTAATATTCTGTGCAACCATTGTTTTTTCTCTCAGGAGACCCAGTCCTTCACTTGTGTCCTGCTGGTCACTACTGTGATGGTCTGGCTGGGAGTGACTATGATGGAGGGACTGGACCCAGGCGGTGTCCTGTTTACACCTACAGAGCTGCCCCAGGGGCAGGCAGCAAGGGTGACTGCCTGCCCTGTCCGCCTGGTTCACACTGTAACTCCACAGGTCTGACACACTGCACCTCACATCAGGACTAGAGCCCTGTCATTTAAAAGGTTCACTAAAATACACACAAATATAACAAGATTCCTTGTGCACTTATTAAGATGATTTTTTTTCCTTTCATTCTGATATATGTCGATGCCTAATGAAGTGACATTACACCATAATATGACACTCAGGTGTGTTGGCATTTGCAAGGGCAGTTCAAAGCTAATTTCTTTTCTAGGATGTACAGTATACATTTCAGTATGCATGATTACTATTATAGCTTGTGTTAGAAGAGTGAGGTACAATGTGATTGAGGGCAGAGTAATCTAAAACTCATGTTACCTGAGGCTACAATAATGACGGATTGGTGGATTTACATAGAAATACACATTTCTCATTTCCCTCACAAATGCTTAAAGTAAAAAACTGCAATTGTACAGTTGCTTTATCTATCCTGTAGATAATGCCCAGTGGATTTGCTCTTGCATTATACGTGTTATTGTTCTCCCTCAGGCCCAGTGTATGAGGGCTTAATACTGAGTATTTCCTTGCTGGAGAAGATCAGACTGCATTGATTTGCATTAGGGTGGTTTTGGTTTGTCAGGGCTCAGACCAGGACACAAGCGCAGACCAGCAGAATGAAATATCAAAAAGTTTCATTTAAAGGCAGCTAAGGTCCAGGTAGACTGGACAGGGATGCAGCCGGCAGCAGAGACGTATGGAGCAGGCAGGGTACAGAACCGGCAGGCGGGATTCAGGACAGGGCAGGCAGGTGAGTAGTCAAGGGCAGGCTGAGTTCAGGACAGGGGAGGTAAAACTTTATTTAAATAGCACCCTTCTCAGCACGAGTGCTTCACAGCAAATATCATAATATAAGAAAAACATAAAATATCGAATTTAGAATACATGCAAACTCACAATAAAATAGTACAAAAGTGCAACAACAGTACAGGACGAGCAACAGC
>OMLI01075749.1:0-11820 GCA_900302605.1 Rondeletia loricata | reverse complement strand
AGTTTTTTCAGTATTTTGGAAGTATACGGCCGTATGAGAGTAAAATACGGGAAATCATGGCCTGATTCGATTGACAATCAACCTTTCTACAAAGTTTTGTGGTGTTACGTGAATCCGTTCGGAAGTTATGTGCCTTTTAGTGAGGCCACGCCCCCTTTTGGCCAATGGGCGTGGAAAGTTAATCAGTTCTTCCTCGGCCCGTTACCAACCTTTCTATAGTTTTGTGGTGTTACGTGAATCCGTTCAGAAGTTATGCGCCTTTTTGTGATTGGCCACGCCCGTTGCCACGCCCCCTTTTAGCCAGTGGGCATGGAAAGTTAATCAGTTCTAAGTTGGCCCATGACCTACTTTTCTACAAAGTTTAGTGCAAATCCGTTCATAACTTTTTGAGATATCCTGCTCACAGACAGACAGACAGACAGACAGACAGACAGACAGACAAACAAACAAACTGACAAATATGACATTGTGTCTTCCGGCTCTCACGACACATTTGACAAGAATGACATGAATAGTTCAACCTAAACTGTTTATGTAAAGGCAAAGGGAGATGAGCCTATATCATTTCATTTTTGACGCTGTCTAAACTGGTTCACATCCAAGACAACAGGAAGAAGCAGACCGCAGGAGTCTCTAAGCAGGAGTCATACACAGGACATTTGGTTCTAACGCTTCAGTGGCCTAAACGATAAGTGTCTAGAGACAGACTATTTCTGGATGCAAATGAAAGCTGTGATTGAGTGAGGTCAGGAGGGGTACCAGTGAAAAAGTTTGTTGCTTTGTTACCACTCCAGATCATTTGAGTGGCATCCTTTAAGAGAACGAGCATGAAGAACAGGCTCTTGTAATGGCAGGGGTGATGACTAATTGGTTGATGGATGCTGTCATTTGGCAGATTTGGCTAACTCAAAAGAGTGCAGCAAAAGAAACTCACCACTTGCAGAAGGGAAAGGTAGCCGAGTCCAACGTTGTCAAAGTTGACCTTCACTTTTGTCCAGTAGAACTGGGTGTCATTCATGGCTTGGCACTCTGACTTGTTGTTGACTACAGAGGCATTGTGGATGAAGCCTGTTCTGTTCACACACTTCCCAAACTTGCCGGCGAACAGGTTGACTCCCATGATGCTGAAGATGAGCCAGAAGATGAGACACACCAGCAGCACGTTCATGATGGAGGGGATGGCTCCAATAAGAGCATTCACAACCACCTGATGACCAACAAACAAGAAACAGGTCAGTCTCACAGCAGAGTGGCTCAGATGGCTCAGTGCTGAACAATTCTCCAATTTGCTGTTACACCTAAAGACATTATTCCTATCACTTACATTTTAAGTTAAATTGATTCCCTGCAAACATACCCTTAGGAATTTGAAAAAAAGTCTCTATCTCCGTTAGTTTCATAGTTATGACTAAAAAACAATAATTGTCTAATGGTGGAAATCCCAGATCCTGATCACCACCAAAACTGAATCAATCGTTCCTTGGCCCAAGGCCTATCGGTCCACACAATTTCATAGAAATCTGTTCATAAGTTTTGGAGATATCCTGCTGACAGACAGACAAACTAACTAACAGGGCGAAAACATAACCTCCTTGGTGGAGGTAATAACCCCAAAAGATTAACCTGCAAGTTACTAGTCAACAGAAACACTGTTATAAAAAGGATATGTGATATCAATGCAGAGTAGAAAGATGTTTTCAAAAGCATTTCTCACCCGCATGCCCTCAAATCTGGACAGGGCTCTTAGAGGTCTCAAAGCCCGCAGGGTCCTGAGGGACTTGATGGCAGCAAAGTCGGAATACCCCAGTGAATTTGCTATCAGGCTTATCAAGGACACCTATATGGGGTACAGAAAGACATACTGTGAGACTCATGAAACAAACTACAATGTATAGGCCAATTCCAATTCACCTTGAAACCTTTAGGGAAAAAGTAGAAATGTCCTTTCATAATACAAAGAGGAAGTTGTTGTCAAGGGGTTCAAATGGACAAGAAACATTATGAAAAGCATTTATACATATATTACATATATATTCTTATAAACACAACAGTCTAAACAATTATATTTTTATAGAAAAAAACAGACAATAAGATATCATAAAAGACAGGCAGAGCCATATTTTAGAGTTTTACATTATTGTGTACTTTGGGACATTCCACAGTTAGGAACACGATTGTTTAATTTGTGTAGTTTCAATTTTGTTTGGTTGTTGTAACATCTTTTATCAAATTTAGACTTCCACTCTATTCTACATCCAAAACAGACAAAACAGAATGGTATTCCGCTGTTGAATGACCCTTGAATGATAGCTATGAATGAAAATGGCATGATATAAATGAAAGAAATAAGAAATTCATGTAGCTTATGATTGATGATGACAAAACACAGACAAGTATGCACATATGTACAACCAGTGTACATGCATACATACTCAGCTATATATGCATATAGAATATGTATATATATCAAATAGAGTGAGGTTTTATAAAGAATTGTAACAAATCTTTCTTTGCCGAATTATTTTCCCAATGTGCGTCCAATTGATCCAAATAAGTTAATTAAAACAATTTAGCTAATAATCTGTATTTCTTTATAAAAGTCTATTTACATGGGTTTGTCCAATATATCTAAAGAAGATACTCAAAATTAAATGTTCTGAGAATAAGAGAAGTCTTTGGCTCCAAGAAAGTACAGACAGCAAATACAAAATCATAGTGAAAGAAAAGTAAGCTGGTACTTTTCAAAGAGAGAAAAGAAAGGTAGATAGTCACCAATCTCTGCAATGACCAACAGGACTGATCATTTCTCCTAAACAGTTCAAAAATATAACGTGTAACACTCAGTACATGAGTAAGACACAGTGGTTTTGACATAAATTCAACTGCTACATTTCTAAATTGAAAATAAAGAAGACTAATAATGCCTGTTTAGCAATCTACTTATTATTTATAGGTTTAAAAGGTTGTATTAAGCAAAACAGATCTTCTGTAGATAAACCTTTGAGTACATGGTAGTGCATTTGTATTTGATATAAAAGCCAAGGTCCTGTATTCAAGAAGATCAACTGATAGAAGGGATTTTCTTTGGAAGAAAAGACAGTTGAGAGGGTACAAACATTTTTTATTTTATATAATAAGAAATATATTTGTTTGGAAACAAGACGGTGGCTTTTAATATCTCAACAGAAAGCACTTACGAGTGAAGAAACACAGAGGCATTTGTGATGCGGATGCAAGTTTCCGATCCTAGAGCCCATACTCACCTGGGACCCACTAACTAGAACTTACCCTAACAATAGAGCGGTCTGTGGCAATCTGTGTAACAGCAGGTGAAATCAGAGGAAGTCAAGTCAGGCCTCGGGCTGCAGCCCTTGGGCACTATAGGCCACTTTTGATCACTACACACTACAGACCGGGAAGTGCCAGAACCAAATGCATTTTACCCAACAATTTACATAAAGTTGTTCACAAACTGACTCCGATCACTGGAGTACTTCATTCGGTTGTTTGTCCTGCCAAATATTGGTATAAGAGCAACTTTGTGTTAAATGTGACAACAGTTCCAGGACGTTGCATATGAGGAGTTGAATGTTGATAGTAAATTCCTACAGGTACTGAAACAGCCAACTTGGTTTAGCAAAGTGAACCTTACATCAGCTGATGAGTACTGTATACCCCGTGAGTGCAATTACAACTTTACAATGTTAAAGCTCCACATGAGGCTCCCACAGCAGTCTATACCAATAGATAAGTATTTGCAAACAATTTGTAGAGTTAGTTTTAATTGGAGTACCAAATGGGTGGGGTCAGGACAATTTTGATCAGGAAAGTCTCCAATCATAATACAGTATGCTAAATGGACTATCAAATACTTTCCTGTGAATAATCTGGCACTTATTTAATTGTACTTTGTCGCAAACCCCACCAATGTAGCACCGTAGTAGGATAAAACAAACCATTACCAATATTCACAAATACTTGAAAACATGTATTGGCCACATTCTCACGTGTTTCAGAACACATGTCTTCAAAACTCCAATTATTTTAATTTATTCATCTAAATCCCATGATGCGTTATGACTTTAAAGAGGTCATTTTAGTGGTTGGTAGTACTGCAAGTATGTTACTAATATTAGCAGAGTTCTTCTGCAAAGATGAAAAACAGTTATGCCTGAGATTACAAAGCCTGATTATTCATCCATAGCATCCTTTCATTTTGAGCAACAAAAAATGGCGTGATGTACAGTACAATGTTCACTTACGTCCACAATAAGAAAGTCAAGCCAGCACCAGTAGTTGGTGAAATATTTCTTGAAGCCATACGCAATCCACTTGAGGAACATCTCCAGCACGAAGATGTAGGAGAAGACCATGTCGGCATACTCCAACACCACCTTTACAACCTTTCTCTTCTCAATGTAGATATCTTCAAATGCCTGCAGCAGCAAAGGGACAACAGAACGTAAGAAACACTGCTAGATTGTATCTACTATGAGTAAAGGCTATATGTTAAAAAAGATGCAAGCTGTAATGGTTGAATAACATAGTCATACTGCATGCAACAGTTCACTACTGTAATGCAATAATGATTTTCTCTTTTAAGCTATCAGAAGGTACAATGAATGATCTGGAAACCAGTTGTTTGAGATTCAAGATTCAAGATTCAAGAGTTTTATTTGCCATATGTAACAAGTACAAGTACTGGTACATTGGAATTCTTACTCCAACTATCACTCGCCATTTCTAACAAAGTGCAAAAATACAAATACAATATATAATTACAGAATATGCAGAGTTTACAAGAGACAAGAGTTTTGCATTACAGTATCAGTTCTACATCCCAACATTTGAGAACAAATGCTGCTAAAATAAACTAATAAAGGTGGACCCAGTAGGTGCACGATGAGGGACTTTACAATGCAACCACTGTAGAAAGCTTCAGTACTGTGTGGGTGTTGTCATGAACGGACACTGAACTAGGCTAGGGGTGAAGGTTGAAACGCAAGAGGTGAAAGCAGGGTTCCCACACTCACATGGATACGGAATTCAAGGGCTTTTCAATTACGTTCAAGATCAAATTCAAAGACTCAAAATTTGGATGTTTTGGGGTAAGACATGACATTGGTCAAGTCAAGAAATCATGATGAAATCCTTCATTTTAAAACGGCTGCTATAGCAACACAAATATCCATCACAAGGTTTTCCTCAGCATGTGAAGTGTTGATCCTCGGACGGAGAGAGCTGAGGCATATCGATTAATTTGGGTGCTATATTTTAAACCCAAAACAAATCAAGTAATTTCAAGGCCATCCATTCATTTTCAAAAAATGTCAAGGCCTTATTAAATTTTTCTCAAATCCACAAACTTTCAAGGATTTTCAAGGCCCATGGGAACCCTGTGAAAGGTTGAGGTCAGAGCAGCACCAAGCGGCCGTACCAGAGCGCCACTGCTGAGCAGGATCATGAAGATGATGAACGTCTCAAACCAGCTGTGTTCTACGATCTGGTAGCAGGTCTTCCTCAGCCTCCACCAGGCCTGGCCCAGACCACGGGTGGTGTCGACGTCACAGCAGCGACAGCGCCTCACGCAGACTGGGGAGGCAACATAAACACAAACCAGGACACGACACGTCACATCACATGAATGAACAGCAGTGCAAAATGAATTTCGGACATATCTGAAAATAGTGTGGCAGTAGCCTTTAACATGTGAATTGTTTTGTTATATTTGTAGTAGGGTTACAATTCTCAGTTCTACAAGAAGGCTAATGTAGTATTTTATACACACATTCGGGGAAGCATTCCTCCGGCTCCATGGTCTCTTCAGCCAGCTCAGAGAAGTCATCCGTCTCCTCCCCAGGCTTCCTCAGATCCACCGTGCTGCCCTCTGACAGGCTGATCTTCTCCTGAGAAGCAGGAAGTCACATTGTTACCACCCCATCGCTCACTCATATGCCAATTAATCTTAGATCCAGTATGCACTGGTCACTGGACTTGTCTCCTGAAAATGAAAACAGTGTAGGAATCCATATAAGCCATATCAGAATCAATCATCAACATCAAGCTGTTATACATTTATAGCACAGAATGTACACTGCATCAAGTATTAGACAATAACAATTTAAAAAGAAAAATCCACCCTCGGACACTCTTACACTGTGCAATATCATTAATTTATGATGTTCAATGCATTCCAGGAGTTATCTTTTGAGTGTTGTAATTTACTTGTTTGGTGTATCCACTTTCCCTGAATCTACCTCCTCTAATTCTACTTCAGTTAGTGATTTCCTACATTTCCTAGAATGACTTTCGACAACCCCCAGAGAACGGGCCTGAACTTGTTGCTTTCAATGAAAGGTTGCTGTACAGGCATGTAAATATAGCTAGCCAGCCAACAAGTTTGTGAACATTGGGGCGTGTCTATGATTGCAGCCACGCCCCTTACTCAAAACACAACATGTCTTGTGGCTGCATTGCATTCTGGTCTATTGAGGCTACTGTCAGTGGAGAAATTGGTATCTCTTCCTCTTCTACAATGGAATTCTCGCCTATATGATTGTTGAATGTCGGTGCAAAATGGCGGCTCTAGAAAGAAGCCCTTGCTTGCTCTTTGATTCTGAGGGACTGACACCAAAACCTGACGTTTACCGTTGATGTTTTAGATAACTGCAACATTTTCTCCTATTAAACTCCATTGTAGCTGCGCTGGACATATCTCGCTGTGATGTCACATTGTCTATATCCGTGGGAATAAGAAGAATACACCACCAAACAACAAAATGAGTCCAGAAATGCAAGGTAGATCACCAATAGCTGTTTTCTTAACAGAGTTCACATATTTTAGGGTGGATATTTCCTTTAAAGCCTAGTTCACCTAGATGCAGTCACCGTCATGCCTTACACTCTCTCCACCCGAGTCTTAATACAGGTTGAGATTTTCGTGTGTCATAATGGCAGCATATTTAACATGATTTACTGGGATTATTGGGACAGAGGTGCAACTTCAATCCAATAAAATGGGTACGAAGTAAAATCCAGCATGTGCGACAGAGCGTTGTTGCCAGTGAGGGAGGAGGGAGAAAGGGAGAGTTTGATGAAGAGAGATTGAGATAGAGACAGAGAGAGGGAGGGTTGCTCCATCAACACACAGAAAGTACATGCGAGAGACAGGTGATTAGAGGGGGGAAAGAGAGGGTCAAGGGTAACATAGCCTCGTATAGAATAAACTCAGCAAATGATAATGATCCACAATCATGTCTGACTATTTGAAGGTGATTGATGCTCACAACTCACGACAAGCAAAGGGATTGACACTCAAGCTGAGCAGGAAGCACCTGACTGGCTCTGACATAGAGATGGGCTGCTAAGAACAAAGTCGTTTTAAAGTTTTTATATTGTAGCTCAAAACTGTTGGCAACAATTTTAAAGATACATTTCATCAGCATGATAATGTCTCAAGGGTATTTCTGCCTAAGTGCCCTTGAGCAAGACACTGAAACCCCAACTGTTCAGTGACAAACAGTTTAAGACTGCGGTTGAACTGGGAAACTTCAAGAAGTGAAAGTGTCCCTTAGACCTCGTTTCCAGGCCGTTGCTGTAAATATGTGTGTTCTTAGTCATCTTGCCTGGTTAAATAAGAGTTAGAAATGATATTGGGATTAGGCCTAGTTGAGCTATGAATAGCAAATGCCACTTATTCTAGTCATCTTTTCCTTGTACTGCTTTCTGAGAAGAGCTTTCTTCACCGCATAAAGTTTAATCATCTCAAAATAACTCAGCCGTCCAAACTCAAAAGTCAGTGAGAACACATTGTACACTAATGATCTGGATTCAAAAGTCACATTTCTGGCATCTTGGGCAGTATTCACTTGGAAAGCCTCTCTGGCCATCTGCTGTATTGTTACACTGCATCCTTCAACAGTTTTACTGTTTGCCAGGACACCATTGTAGTTTAACTTTTATCGAAGGAACTGTTCTCATTTTACTACTTACTAAAATATGTTTTCCACCTGCCTCAAAAAAAGATGGCTGGTCTACTTGAGATTTTTTAGTGTGGACTTGCATTTGGTTCTTATGTAACCAAATCTCTGTCAGGGATCACCTTGTCTGCTTGGCAGATTAATAGCGTATGTGTCCGGAAAGCCTCCACATCCGCGTCCACTTCACCTCCCCCCACCAGAATCTAATGTCTCTCCTTCATCATCTCATCACCCCTTCACCTTGCTTTCACTTTTGATTGATATGAGCAGCAGCCACTCAAAATGTGAAGATTGGTAGAAGATTAGGGTCTACATCTTGGTGGATTCTGTTTCACTTGAAGCTAGGAATCAAAACAGAGAGCTGACGTGATGAATCCTTTGAGAGAACTTTCTAGAAGAATATTTTCTCTCAGTCTCTCAAAACAAAGAGTGAAACAAGAATTTGAGACAATGTCTGAGGGTGAAAAAGCTGGATGACATTTTCCTGTCTCATACAATTCCCAACAGTGACGCAGGACTTGAAATTAACACCCACTAACTTCCATAGGTAAGAATACAGTATTATGTTATTTTCAATTCAGCAAAACTATTCTTCATAACAGATGGACAGATTTTGTTTAGACTATGAAAGCCCTTCACATAGCAACAGAGAGAGCCACACCTGATTGTCTTTTTTTTTAAATCTGTGTGGCTTGTCTTTCCAGTAAATCAGGGAATCTCTCAGGAGGGGGCATCCCCCCTTCCTGTCAATTTACATTGTTACACTATAAAACATTTCACTTGCACACCATTTGATGTCAGTATGGTAGCAAGGAGGGCTGTAGAGAATTGGATTTAAGGGAGCGAGGCGGAGGGAGGGGGCTGCATTGTGCTTTTGGTCGTGGGTTTTAGAATTGTATCTGAATTCGAACAATTCCAACATAATTCTACCCCCCTTTGACCAATGAGCTACTGAGTGTTTGTATTAAAAATCACTGATCACAGTGTCCATCAAAAATACATTACAGATAATATGTAACAGATAGTTAATGATAGTTAGGTATCTTTCACAAGAAGCTTGTATTGTGCATTCACATAATGGTATGCCTTGAAAATCTGTCTAATGATCTAATTAGGTTGCGATTTGGACAAGGGACAAGTTTTAAAACATCAGCCACTCAGATGTATCACATAAAATGGAAACTGCCTGTGGATTTGTGGAGCCAAATTACTTTCTGAGTAAAATTTTTGATAATGCTACGTTAACCTTGTCGCTAACATCATCTACAAAGGCCTAACATTTTGTTTTGTGTAACGATGGGCTGCAGCCAGTGACTTTGGTTGGCTATTAAATTCACCTGAATGACAAGCTCTGCTTTCAGCTATATTAAAGGCTAACCTAAAACATACATTTACAGCAAGACAGAGAAACTGCTAACAGTAAGTGTTTTCGTTTATCACATAATCATTTTAGTATTGTGTGTCCCATAAAGTGAGATATCATGAGGCTGCTGGATATATTTGCATTCGTTATAATATATTTTTCATTCATTGTCTTTACTCGTTTATTCCTATTCTGGGTCATGGGAGCTGGAGCCTATCCCAGCATGCACTGGGCAGTGAGCAGGGGAACACTGGATAGGTTGCCAGTCCATCACAGGGCTAACACAGACTGAGAGGCAATCACACCACATCACCTATGGGCAATTTAGAGTCTCCAATCCACCTGACTTGCATGTCTTTGGACTGTTGGAGGAAACCTACGTGAACACTGGGAAAACATGTAAACTCCACACAGAAAGAACTCGAACTCGGAACCTTCTTGCTGTGAGGCGACAGTGCTAACCACTGAGCCACTGTGCCACCCCAAGTAAATATGGTTAAATGAGTAAATAATTAATCTCCGTTATAATTTAGCCTACCATTTATTTTGGTAAAAATATTGAGGATAATTTCAAGCCATGTGTACACACATACATATTTATGGTAGAGGAAAATTCACCGGTTTATTTTCGTCATCCTCTGATAACTCAGAAATCTCGTCCTCCTCGAGAAACTCCACATCTGATTCTCCCGGGGCAATGGGAACAATGAAGGTCAAGTTGGGGTTGGTCATATAGCTATCCTCCTCTGATATGATGTACTTCTTCTCTTCATAGCATCCAACATTTCCCCCATTGCTTTCCACGTGGTTGGCAACCAGCTTGATGGACTGACTGGCTTCTTCGGCCTTCTGTTGTTGGTGCTTCAAGTTGCCGTTGAAGAGGTCAGCGATGTTTGTGGTGAGCCAGGTGACACCAGTATGGATGCGGGCGACAGCGATCTGGATGTTATTCAAATCACCATCCTCATCGGGAGCTGAAAGGTTGTCAGAGCTGAAGGAGCTGAGCAGCAGAGCCAGAAAGAGATTCAGCACCTGGTGAGAGTCAGATCGGACACATGCATTAGATTTATGCATAGTTATTTGCAACCTAGTAAATCATAGGTTCCATGATGGGTGAGAGGTGTCCAGACTGCACAGTTAGATTTTGAGAAAGTATCAGAACCACAGAACTTGAATGGATAGAACGGTCATTCCCATTCAAATCAATGTTCCAGGATGGTCGGAGCAGCAGCCATTTTTATGTGTACCATTGGGCTAGCTTCCATATTAACTGACTTACGGCAAGTCGCTGAGGCGAGAGGTTTTGCAGCAAGGACTAAAGGACTTTCTCCGTCACCTTGCTGCCATGGATTGCTAAAATGCTAATGTTGACTAGAAGAGCTAGTGAGAGAAGTACAATCTTGAAAATGCTACGTTAACCTCGTCGCTAACGTCAGCTTTCAGTTGAATTTTGACAGTTTGCTAAGCACTCGTGCAACAGACACATCTGCACAGTTCTCAAGCAAGTGTGACAGACTTTACAGCCTTAATGCCCAGACTTGCATTGTCACCAGCAACTAACCCTTAAAATTCCATAATCGCCATTTTATGCTGTACTAGCTAAATTACCATGGCAAAGAGTGGAAGGGCCGTTCTATCAATTCAAGTTCTGTGATCAGAACATTGTTTATATTAGTATTTAGCATCAATAAAGTTTACAGAGAATATGCACATTGTTTGCTCTTATATCAGCATCAATCTGTCTCTACAAAGCAGAATGTAGTCTTTAAGCTGATGTAATCTCAAGGGTAAGTGACTCAGTGCATGACATAACATCCCCATGTGTTTGTCAACAATGGCAAATCCTGTATTGTAAATGCAGGAAGATGTATTCAGTCGTGCCCAGACACATGTGGCTAGGGATGGGTATCGTTAAGATTTTAACGGTACTACTACTCTTACCGATACTGCTGTGATCAATGTAAATTGTTATAAATGTTTCTCTGATTTAGTGTTTTTTGAGCTTTGTCTATAAATTGGTTTATATCTCTTGGCTTGAACAGGCGGATAGTCCCGCCTTCCTCATTATGCAAATCAACTGATTTGATTGACATATAGGCTAGCCAGTAGTTATCCAGTAGGTTGCCGGTGTATTTTGAATGGGCTCGGGCTGACACATTTTGTGACAGTGACAGTAGTTAGCCAAATTATATAATCGACGTTGTCATCAAATTAATTAGCCTTAGTGTCACCTGACCATGAAGGCTGCGGACTCAAATCAGTGGCGGCTGGTGATAAATTTTTTTGGTGGGGCGCAGGTTAGGGGGGTCCGGGGGCATGCTCCCCCGGGAAGACAGTTTTTAAATATCAACTTTAAAATCTGGATTTACAGGCGATTTTAGCATGAGAATATAGGGCAAACTCACCCTAGAATTAATCTTACTGCTACCAAAGTAATGTAAGGGGGACATCAGTTCAGGGCACTTCAAGAAACTGCAG
>OMLI01075719.1:0-10359 GCA_900302605.1 Rondeletia loricata | reverse complement strand
CAGGAGGCAGCTGGGGGTCCACATAGGGGTACCTGTCATCTTCAGGGGACGCGTGTTGGATAAGAATCCTGGGGCTGGCGGGACGTCTCCGGGGCAGGGAATGGGACAAAGATCTTCTATATATAGAAATACAAATCACTATTGTAAAAATTGTATAATAATTTGATCTGCATAAGCTGGCAATAGCCGTTGCACATTGTGAACAAATAGAACTTGTCAAAGTGAAGGCCCACAGCAACATTGTGACTTTTAGTTCTATATCACAAATCGTATCGAAGATTAGCAAGTGATTTTATTTTGTATTTGTTGAAATTAAGTTAAATTATCTTATTGCAGTTAATATTTCCTGGTTTCAACATTAATTATTTCAGTTTCATGCCAGATTCAACAAATAAACATGGAATATATTCTACTTTAGTTCTTTCAAGTAGGCTTTAGGTTTGAGGTTAGTGGATTCACTACCAGCTAGTCACGATAATATCAGAACTTGGCGATAGTAGCATAGAGGCAAAGGGATTAGGCACAGAAATAGAATGGATAGAACGGTCATTACACTATTACCACTGCCGTGGTAATTTGTCTAGTACAGCATAAAATGGCGATTATGGAATTTTAAGGGTTAGTTGCTATGGTGACAGTGCAGGTCTGGGCAGGAAGGCCGTAAAGTGTCACACTTGCTTGAGAACTGTGCAGATGTGTTGTGCTGTAGCTGTAGCCTAAAAGCAGAATAAAATAATTCTGAACATTTGAATCTGTGTGCCAGAGTCTGTTAGCAAACTCTACTGAAAGCTGACGTTAGCAACGAGGTTAACGTAGCATTATCAAAGATTCTACTACGCTAGCTCTTCTAGTCAACATTAGCATATTAGCTCTCCTCTCGCCTCAGCGACTTGCCATATTCGGAAGCTAGCCCAACGGTACACATAAAAATGGCCGCTGCTCCGACCATCCTGGAACGTTGACTTGAATGGGCATGGCCGTTCTATCCATTCAAATTCTATGGGATTAGGATTAGCTACAAAGGGTGAGGCAGAGCTTGACGTTTGCCTGAACCCAATGGGACCCGACTGGACCCAGAGGGTTTGGGTCAGGTTTGGTAGAATTTGTCACTTACTTGGTTGGGTTTGGGTTAAGATATAAAAACATTGTAAAAAAAAAAACAACACATGGGAATTAGTGAAATGTTGGGTGTTAATTGGGTTTGGCCTCATAAAAAGCCTTTAGCCCTTAAGACCACTTTCGGTTCAGACAGAAGTTTTAAAGGTTTGGGTCAGGATGGGTTCAGATTTTTAGGCCCAAGTCAAGCTCTAACAGGAGGCAGCTGGGGGTCCACATAGGGGTACCTGTCATCTTCAAGGGACGCGTGTTGGATAAGAATCCTGGGGCTGGCGGGACGTCTCCGGGGCAGGGAATGGGACAAAGACCTTCTATACATAGAAATACAAATTACTATTGTAAAAAATGTATAATAATCTGATCTGCTTAAGCGGGCAATAGCCATTGCACATTGTGCTTTTCTCTAAGCAATGGCTACACACCACCATACCACAGCAACTGATCTGATCAAGATTTCACACAATTTATTTTCTTAAAACCTATTCCGAATTGATCACAATTGTGACAATGCTTTCATCTTTTGGGGTAATTTGGACCAAATTAGTCTTTGATGTTAACAGAAGTTATCTTCAACAGAAGGCCATATTTTGCAACTTTTGCAATAATGCCAATACCTTGAGGTCCAACTCTGGAACTCTGGAGTCAGAGGCTCAGATTCACTAAAGGTTTGCTCAGGGTAGAGTGTGCGCTATATCACTATTCACTAACCGTGCACAATGAGTGGAAAGCTGTCTAACAGTGCTGGTAAAAAAATAAAACCTCATTGTGCCCATCATGGTCATACACACTAGGCCTAAATTATATTTAAAGAGTAACTAAACCCCAAACCGAAATCTGTGTAAAGCCTGACATCTAATGGTAAAAACCATGCTACTGAAATTGCCACCTTCTATAGAGTACAACAGGTGGTGACATCACCTGGCACCAAAGATCAGCCAATAACAGATGCCAAGTTCAGTCACATGCTTTTTACCATTAGATGTAATGCTTTACACAGATTTCAGTTTGGAGTTTAGTTACTTTTAAAATCGTATTTTGCCCACATAATATTCATTTGAAGGCAAGGCCATGCAAATCGACATTGCGTGCAATTCACTAACACTTCTCAACACAAGTCCCCCAAATATTCTCAGATCTTGAGTGCAGCATAAAAAAAGCCATTCACAATGGCTGCTATCATCGCTGCAAGACTGATTTTCTTATGCTTTACATACATGGGTCACACGTGACTATCGAGCAGACCACAAGCGCACAATTTGCACTTGCAGTTGGTGATGAAAGGGGCTATTTGCTTGTGCAATGCTCTTTTCAAGGGATTAATTTCTTAGTGAATAAGACTAAAACTCTGCGCTCTTAGCTCATGCAACTGAGGCGGAAACAAATGCAATCTTGGTGAATCTGGACCAGAGTCCTCACTAAAATGTCACTTTTCCCTCCTCTCTGACTGGGATCAGCAGCACCCCCAATGGACAAGTAGAGAAATGCATAAGCAAGGTCTATAAATTAATTACTTGTCGTTGAATCCAGTTTTTATACAAAATATTAGACAATTCAATGTGACTAAATGTAAAGCTATGATTCTTAGTATATAAGGTGTGTATAAATATAAAAGTGATCTGCTCTGGATTTAGAAAATAAAAACTGTCGCAAGAAAATTAATTTTTTTTAGTTCTTGACAAAAACTGAAAGTCCCCCAATTATTACCCATGAAGGTTAATTTACAAATAGCTGCTCTTACCATACAGTGACAGAACACACACTTTCTGCTACATGTAACAGACGACACCTAACGTGACATATAGTAAAATGTACACATAAATGCATTTCATAGCGGTCTGCATATATTTTTTCTAGGGGTGCTGAGCAAAATTTTATTCATCCTAAATTATGTTGCAGGTCTTTAGAAGACTGTAGAAACATATAGCAAGTATCTTTAGATATCTGTTTGTCCAGAATACTTTGGGGAAGCATTTTCATTACCCAACTTTGGGTCCCAACGTCTTTGTAATACACTGCTCTATACTATTCATACCACACTGTACTAATGACTACATTAACTTGACATATAGCCTGTGATTTAATTTGTACTATATGTGTCACCTGCACCATGACTACTCCATTTGAAATGGGAACATTATATCATTATGATATTAAAACTTAAATACCTATCAAAATGAGATTGCACAATAAACTAGATATGGTAAGGTAGAAGGAGCTATTTCGTAAGACAACACACAACAAAAACAAGATCACAGTATAAAATAACCTGTAGGCTTTTAAAATTACATTAATGGTATAGAAGTTGCCAATGCAAATGAGGAAGATGCGAGGGTGTATGCAATGTGATTCTCAAAAATCTGATTCAAGCATCATTATGCCTATGAATTTATCATATATTCATACTATAAGTGACAGTGGGCCTTGTCTTGTATGCATGTAATAATCAGTAAGACCCTGAGAGGAACTGGCCCATTCAAAACACATGGGTATAGGGAGAAAAATAACCAGGGTCACCCCAATTCTGGAAAATTTACATTTTTGAAAAGGTTAAGTGGGAGCACAGGTTATTTTCCCAAATGGCCATGATTAGAGGCAGGGATGAGAATAGGTTGCCTAAAAAGAAAAGGGAGCAAGTTAATCTAGGGTACAAAGAGATGGACACTATAAAATATTCAGGTCAGGACAAAAAAATTATGATAAAGCAATCACGTTTCTTTGACAACAATGGATATTGGCTGACCAAGGGACCAGCACTGGGACCAGAAATCTTTTTGGACCAAATGGGAAAGCTGGTCTTGTCGGGTGATGGTCCCATGACTTCCACAAATCAAGACTCAACATCACAATTTACAGACCTTGGGTCACTCTAGGAAGGTTTATGCTGCTATTGCTTGGGAGTAAAGTACAGAAATGAGAAGAAAGAGTGTAATGTAGGGGGTTGGAAGGTCAGCTCTGCTGAGGGTTGGGTTGTGAAGTTAAGCAGGATAAGGCAGGTGAGTGAAGGGCTTCACCGGTAGCTACAGTAGTTAAAGAGCCATTGAGAAGGCATACAACTAGAGGTGCACCGATAGTGTCTGTATTATCAGCGCCAATCCAGCTCTCAAGCACTCGTACTCAAATCGGTAAATTAAGCAGTCTAGATATTGATACTTTAATGACACTATATAAAACTTTTACATCTGGAGGAAAACTGTCTCCTGATGTAATGCTGTGATTTGTGAAGTTCATAGACAAAGCAGCTATTGTTTAGAAGAGGAGCCTTGGCTATACAGGCTAAAAGACATTCTGTTATATTAGGCCTAACCTACCACACTGTCCTTTATCCGGCAACCTATTCTGAATAAGCTGTTATGTAGTAAATTTTTTATTTATATACATTATCATTTAGCATTATTATAATTTTATTTAACTGTTATCCAATGGTCAGCGGTCAACTTGATCAAATTAATACATAAACACACTTCTATATTTGTTTTATAATAGGCCAATACTAGGTAGCATGAATGACATTGTGTAGTACTTTGATCGGTACTTGGTATCGGTAAAGTACTCTGTACTTGTATCGGTTGTGAAAAATTTGTATCAGTGCACCTCTATACAACCTAGAGAAGGGGACTGTGGCAAAGCATGGGAGCTACAGGGTGAAACATGGCAAAGTAGTGGGGGGTACAGCGAGGGTCTGGGTAGGGTGAGGTAGGGAAGAGTTTCATCTCAAGGTAATAGAGAACCATAGCGAGGGTACAGGAGCCACGAAGGCAGGAGAGGTAGAGGATAAGGGACTACAGGATGACAGGAAAGGCAACCGACAAAGCGAAGGGTAGTGGGTACAGAGGCTGGTACCTTTCAGACTCTGTTGAGGGGGCATGATTGTCTGGAGTCAGACAGTTGGTGCTAGCGCTCCTAACCCTGGCCAGAGAAGGCTGAAGATCACTAGAGGCACCAGAGCACAACATGCCATCCAATGGAGGAAGAGGAGTTGAGGAAGAGGAGGAGGAGAGGAAGAGGAGACAGGAGGAGAGGACAGAAACAAACACAAAGAGAAAAACAATGGAGAAACAGACAAAAATAAATTACAAGAGTCATGTTAGATTGCCAAAATCATAACGCTAGTGTGAGAACAAAACCATGACTGGCTGGTTGGCATGGAGATGGGATTGTCAAGAAGTTGTCATGGTTGTCATGGAGACAGGTTGTGGCGGAAACGTGTTGTCTTGGTTGTCATGGCAAAAGATGGAAGGCTCTCTGAACTTTTCTCCTGACTCAGCAGGCCTACAATCAGATGTTTAACCATGGATTACAGGGTGTGTGTGTGTGTGTGTGTCTTACCTAACAGTAACCTCGTCTGTGAACCTGAGAACGTGGTGTGTGACGGAGTGGCGCGTTGCCATGACAACGCTCGATCCCACGACAGAGCTTGTCTTTCGACATGCAGGCAGCGTGGAACTAGTTGCGAGATAAAAAGAAAACAGCATGCAATCGCAAAATAAAACAAAATATAGGAAAGGAACCTGAGATGGGAAAACAATCGGTGTGAAGCTCCCATATAAGGAAGTCCACAGGTTTGTGGAGATCTTATAAGGCATGTGTGAGTGTGTGTGTGCCACCTTCTACTAGAGATACGTACTATTGTGCTCCAATTTTGGTGATTTTCAAGTTTTAACTACAATTTAAGGACTACATGCTCCTTTAAGGGATGGAGACAATTCTACGATCCTTCATTGGATAAACTCAAAAATGCATGGTGGGCAAGTTAAAAACATGGCTGTCTTTCTTAGTTCCTGTAAAAGTTGACAATTGAAGATACAGTTTTCATCCAACAGTATGCCTACTTTGCCTTCAATAATGGGTCAATCCGGCACGCCAACATGTCTGTCCATGGACTTACCTGTACATGTGTTTGTGGATACCGCTGAATAAGAGTGGCATCTTAGGTGGGAGTGTGTTACTGTGCCTAGTAGATCTCCTGATTTTAGCATGCATGCAGTAGACAGAGGTAGGACAATGGGAGGAATGGGTAGAATAAGAGAAAAAAGAAAGGGAGTGTTTGGACAACAGACAGAACGTTCCTACGGGGCAGAAGAAGTGACTTACCCAGTGATTTTATATAGTAGTTAGGCTTATTACACTTGTTTAAGGATATTTCAAGTCAAATTAACTTGACTCACTGGCAGATTTTGCTGGTCTCAAGAAAACCTATGTTTTATCACAATGCAACTTGCTTGAAGACATTTACTTAAAGAAAATCAATGTAAGTCGTGTTTCAAGACTCCTTTATGTGTCAGGTATTGCTTCAAGAAAGTCATACTGTCACCCAACAAGTGACATTTCTTGACACAAAAAAATGTCTGCAGTGACAATTTAACTTTCTACATCTTTTAATAGGATTGCTACAGTGACTCTGAATCCATGCTAAAATCACTGGCTAAGCTTGTCATTTTGTTGCAGTGTAACAGAGCAGAACTAGAGCACCACATGCCGGGCCTGGAAGCATCGAAAGCCAGCTCTCACCTCTACCGACACGCTCACAACACATCTGTGGGTATAGTTAGGTGCACCTTACTGTTACACTTTAACCCAACATGTCTTCATGGCAACACATGCGGTGACAAACAGGGTTAGACTGACGTACTGGGCCGATATTGGCGTTTTTACCTCAGATATGATGGATGTGATGCAGTCTGATTGCATAGCCTACTGTATTATTGATCGCTAATACACTAGTTATCTATGGGAAGCCCTTAACCTGAATATTATTTTCCTGGGTGTCAGTGGAGAGTTTTAGTGTCCTGTGGTCTAAATGCTGTTTCAGAGGCTGTTCCACCCTGCCAAGATAAAAAATCTGGGGGAAACACTGAATACTTCAAAATGGTCAAATGTAAAGATTTGACCAGAATACTAATGTCAGTTTAAATCCAAAAGTATTTGTATCAGCCTTCAAAATCGCATATTGAAAACTATTGACAACACTCGTTGCTACCAACACATCCCTATGTGTAACACAGGATGTGGTCTTTTCACGGAGATAGAGAGTGTTGATCATCTTGGTATGTCTTAATCAGGGTGCGACGATTGTGCCAGCAATGAAAAGAAAAATGTTCTGTCTCTAACTAGACATACAGATGTGTTGAAATCTGACATTCTTCAAGAGTGTGACTTACCTCTTTGGCTGTGTGCTCAAAGGGTAATGTAGCACCCATGTGGACATGAGTTGAAGCGATATACAATTGTTTTGTGTTCAATTTGATGAAGTCTCTATATCTCAAAATGTATCAGGATATGGGAATACAGTGCAGAGAGGCCTCACTCAGGTAGGGAATCACTGGCTTGCTTCCCCCTACAGGGCCAAGAGTGACTGAAGACCATCTCTTCACATTACACCTGGATCCCACTGGAACTGACATATCTATCATATACGGATCTTCTTCCCCTTCCTTCCCCTTCTACTCCAATACTCTTCTTCTACTCTTAAAAATAAATAAATAAATAAAACTTTACGAATGCATAGCCGATGAAGACTGTGATATACGGTCGGTTTGACTACTGTTGACAAAATGTACTTATTGTAAGTCGCTTTGGACAAAAGCGTCTGCTAAATGCCGTAATGTAATGTAATGTAATGAATATTTCAGTCATGTGTTACATGTTGTGTTGGCCCTGGTAAGCCACACTGTTGGGAATGAACCAGTCAGAATGCTCCTGTAGTGTCCTCTAGTGGACCTAAAGTAGTACTACAACTGAACCACTACAGGACTCCATGGCTTCCTTTTCACCTGGCATTAAAATTCGTCTGGTATCTGGATTGTGTCTAGATATGATTTAGATGGATTATATTTACACCTGACATTGAAATGCGGCTCCGGAATGCACATTAGAAGCGTATTTCTCTTTCCGTGCACGTCACTCCCTCTGGTAATATTTACATCCTTAAAAATTGATAGTAAAGGCCGTGTCTTGCTTGTTCCGCATCCACGCAGCGAAATGCATGCATTTTGGGTGAATTTACTCCTGGATTTGATGCATTTTTGCTCTATCCAATTACAAACTGATCACCTAGGTCGCATGTTAATGCAGTTGGAAAGGGGATCTCTGTTGGATTGTGTGTGACGCATACGATTAGAAAGTTCAACTTATGTTGTGGTGGGTATGTTTGCTGAACGACTTATGTATTGTCTAGTACAGGATAGGGCAGACACTCACTTACAAGTATTGCACTTATTCTGTAAGAGTGAGATGCATCTTAAAGGTCACAACTTAGACCAAGTATAAATCTCCAACAAATCTCTAAGCATCTCTCCACAAGGGTCCGATACAGCAAGGGTGGAAGTAACTATTACTCTCACTATTGTTTTGGTGTACTTGTACTATTTGGGGTAAGTCAGTAATTTTACTTAAGTGTGCTTTGATTGAAGTGTTCTACATTTTAAATTGAATCCATTTAAGAAAATTTTGCAGGTTCTCCATAAGCATTCATAAATTGGCCAGTTTTGGAGCCATTAGCAGCGAACGATCAGTCAGCACAGAAGAGTAATCTGGCTTCACTCTGTTAATGCACTTTATTATGTAAAGTTTTTATTCACAGAATCTAATTTGAATTCTATGTCCTCCTGTCCTTTTTGCATTGCATAAGAAATATAATTTGTAACTATGTTTTCTTCTGTAAAAAATAAGGACTTTTGCACCAGTAATTGTACTTCTACTTAAGTAAAATTTCAGTAAAGTAACAGTACTTCTACTTGAGTAGGATATTTTAGTGCTCTTCCCACCCCTGCTATACAGTATGTCCAGTGATGGATTTAACCTTTCTGAGGGAAATTGCATAGAAAGATGATTCAATGCATGGCCTAATACACATTAGGCCATGATTGATCCAGAAATCAAAACCAAATCCAGAAACAAAACATAAACAAATGTCGTGATTGGCTGGTTTACCTGGTGTGGAGGCACTCAGCACTTTTGCCCCGCATTGATTGGTGGATCATGATGACCTCACTGTGGTTACCATGGGGATGGATGACACATGAGGAAATCAACAACAGTCAAAAACCAGAAGAGCAGAGGGAGAAGAGGGTGAATAGGGAAGAGAAGCTGCTGCTAGCTTGCGCGCGTGCGCACACACACACACACACACACACACACACACACACACACACACACACACACACACACACACACACACACACACACACACACACACACACACACAGAAATGCCATAGACTACGATCAATGCCTTATTGTCTAAAGACTGTTTTAAAGTCACATTTTACACAATATGACTGAATCAAAGGATAGTTACTGTACCAAACTCTATTCAACGTCCGAACAAAGACAGAAAAGAGGTAGAAAAAATAAAGAAAGAAATTAAGAAATACAAAAAAAAAATTAAAAAAGGAGGGATTTGGCAATACTCAAAACATGCATTCACACTTACAGGTACAAATACCATTCTCTCTCTCTCTGCAACACACACACACTTTGTATACAACCCCATTGTCACTCAACAGTGAAAGTCAACATGTAGTCAATGTCACACACACAAAAGGCACAAATAATAATAATTTTGACATACACTGGAAACAACCCGCAACTCCTGTGACATTGTTACATATGGTATATTATAAGTGGTGCGCGCATGCACACACGCACACACACACACACACACACCTGTCGTCCAGGTACTCCTCCTCCTGGTGGCGACCTCTGGCAGCATCGTAGTAGCGGGTTGGAGAACGAGAACGATGACTGTGAGGAATCTCATCATCCAAACTCCTGACAGAGAGACAGAGAGAAGGAAGGAAGGAAGGAAGGAAGGAAGGAAGGAAGGGAGAGAGAGAGAGAAAGAAAGAAATAAGAAAGAAAGAAAGAAAGAAAGAAAGAAAAATAAGGGGGGAAGAAACAAAAAGAAAAGTCAGACAGACAGACAGACAGACAGGCAGACAGGAAGTCAGGTGGACAGGCAGTCAGACAGACGGGGGGTGTCAGTTTAGTCATGTGGACAGGCAGTCAGACAGACGGGTGGTGTCAGGTTAGTCAGACAGTCAGGCAGTCCGACAGGCAGGTAGTCAGATAGACAGGCAGTCAGACATACGTGTAGTCAGACAGACGGGTGGTGTCAGGGCAGTCAGGCAGATGGGTGGTCAGACAGACAGACAGACAGACGGTCAGACAGACAGGTGGTGTCAGGTTAGTGGTCAGGCAGTATTGCAGCAGACTCTTGGCTCGGCCAGTAAAAGCAGAGCTGGCA
>OMLI01075680.1:0-11612 GCA_900302605.1 Rondeletia loricata | reverse complement strand
CAACAAAATGACTTATACTGCAATGTTTATTTTTTTATTGTATTGATACACTGTACTGACTATTTTTGTACTGATTTAAAATTTTGTTAAAAACAAAACAAAAACGATTCCAAAATAGAACACTGAATTGGAACTAGAACGACCAAAAAAACTCACTCCTCAAAGGGTTAAAATAACGAGCTAACATTAGCTAGATATCCACAGGCAAAGTTAGCTAGCTTAGCTCACAAGGTTCTTAATTAACAGGGGCTGGGGCAACAAAGAAAAAAAGCCTGCGAAATGGTTGACTTATTAGCTAACTTTAGCTAGCTACGTTAACGTTAACTTCTTGATTACATTTTCCACACGTAACTACCAGTAACAACTCCAGCATGACACTCGGTGGAAACGTAATGTTACTTAGGCTATCGACAGCTAACAATATCTAGCTAAGGTTAAGGTAACATTAGCCAGCTGGCTATTGATATAGGAGAGGGGAGCTAATTTCGAACCCTGCTAGCTAGCAAGCTGAGTGACTAATCTAGCTTTACCAGTTTAGTGGCATCACTTTAACATCATTTAATGCTAGCTAAGGTTATCAGCTAGCTAGCTAACTGTTACTCACTCACCTCAACATGCTTCCTCAGGTTCGAGGGAGAGTTCTTGAATGCGCTCAGTATGTGGGTCCGCGGGAGGCACAGCATGCATTTCATTTGATAAGACATGTTTTTTGTTGTAATGTACTGAAATAATTATTTAAAATAGGGCCATGGGTGTTGATCTGTGACAATGCTCGTGCCGGATATAATGTTAGCTTCTTCAGTCATCTTCACCTGCTGCTGCTAGGGTGCCAAGTTGGTCTGCTTGTGAACTTGAGAATGAACAAAAAAAATGTGTTGCCCACAACCAATCAGATGGTTCCATGTATTTTTAAAGAGCTTTCAGCGACATTCAATTTGAAAAACCACGGAGGAATATTTGTTAATGAGTCAATGTGTGGTAAATGTAGTGGAGTTAAAAGTACAATATTTTATTTAAAATGTAATGGAGTAGAAGTAAAAGTATGCATTTATAGAATTAATCAAGTAAAGTACAGATACCCAATAATAGTACTTAAGTAAAGTAACAAAGTATTTTTACTTCGTTACTTTCCACCCATGCTCAAACCAGAAGACTTAGACAACACCATGTCTTCCCCAAAGCATTTAAAAAGGCAAAAGGAAAGGCAAAGGAATTATAGGCGGTTTGTAAAGAGTACATTCATAGAATTCCTGCGGATGTATATTTCTGAGTACATTATGAATTAGCACATTCGTAAGACAGTTGGACATACCTGACCATTCTGGAAGTGTCACATTCAGACCTGGAAGACAAAAAAGAAATGGGTTCAGTGATTTTGTTGGGCACGTGGAACAGGATGCTGCAGTGTCAGTAATGTAGGCTAATAGCAGCAGTTCTACAGACATGTAATATAACCTCATATAATGCTTCACTGATCACTATCCTTTGATTCAGCAACTACAGTAAAGCAGCCAAGTTTAGCTGTATTGCACAGACAAATGCTACACTATGGAGCATATTCATTTTGTGTCCAAAGAAATGACCTCATGTTTTAAATACCTACTATAACTTATGATCCAACAAACACAAAGATGACTGCACATTATACATTCATATTCCATTGGGGGCGGAAATAACGTGTCCATTGCCAATGCAGAAGAGATGAGAGGTTATTACAAATATCTTCTCCTTGAAGTTTTTTTTTTTATTTTATTTTTTTAAAGGGACAGTGCATATTAATAAACTTTCCCTGGGCAGATACAAGAAGCTCTTTTTTTTACTCACAGCTCATAACAAAAGAGGCACAACATTGGGCAGCAACTACCCCTGCTGAAATACAGCTCTCCATTTCTGAGATACTAGCTGCACCCACCATGTCAACCACAAAGACAACACACAACAAAATACATTATTACATGAACCATACAGTATGTGTGGGAAGACAGTACGGTATCCAGTGATTTAACAGTACTGAAATATTTCAAGGAAGGGGCTCAGTGAACTTGGATATTTTTGGATGTCTTGGAGACATAGAGGCTACATCCAAACTTTTTAACTACTTTGTTTATACACAAGAGGTCAGGCACCTAGTAAAACATTGCTCACACATCCAGCCATCAGTCTAATGGATCTCTGGCCCCATGCATCTTATTATGCATTTGCCATCATACACTCTGAGCTCTCCTGGCTCTGCCATGTGATTTCACAAGAGCTCTTTAATGTAGACTGCAATAAATGACATTCCAGCAGCAAAGAAGTGCACTTTGCACTATTCTCTGCATCATGGCACTAAGGGACAGTAAAGCTACTGCATGGCTACATGAGGCATTCATGGTGAAAAGACAGCAGTGAAAAAGAATGCAACTCCGATGCTTAACTATACTATTGTTGTAGCTGCAGAAGTTTTCCTTATGAAGAGTGTACTCTTGAGCTTTGGTTGAGTTGGTTTTAAGAGATAATGATCATCTCCACTGAGTAAGGCTGTGGCCAATTCTCTGTTGGCTGAGCTATATTTTATTCTTTCTCATCATTCTTGGTTACTTTACTTGTTTGTTTTCCTCTATTGACTATCCCACTCTCTTCTCTCTAGCAATCTAGAATCTTTTCTATCAGCTAAAGTGCTGCTCTGCCCCCAAATCTCTGTTATATCAGAATAAAAAAGCACAAACATACTACTCTGCAGCAGTGTGGTGATTTCATTAGACCAAACCCCCCATCATGATCGTGGAATTAGGTTGCGTATTGCTGGGTCAATATAATGCACTGATAGGGTGAGATTCATTGACACACATACTGCAGCCCAGATCCAATGGCAATTACTAAAGCTATCGATCGCTGTATATATACTATATATAATGCCTCACTGAAAAAAAAGATCTGACCAAACCATATTCTACAAATCTTTTGTTGAATGATAAAATGTTGATCTTCAAAGCTGCTACCCTCCAAGTCATGAAGACCCAACAGCCTCAGAGCTTGCTGCAAACCAAAGCATGACAGTTACAAGGCAGCGGTGGTCAGAACCCTGGACAGCTCCTCTCTCCTACGGAAAGGCCACTTACCACATATAAATCCTGCCTTTCAGGAGAAGACTCTCAACCAGGCCTAGGCTGTTTCTAGAACATTCTGCAAGACTGTCCTCACTTGTACAGATGACAGATGGACAGTCTGCTACAGCATAGCATGGTGTCGCATATCATCAGTCAATGGTATTCAAGTAGAACTGCATCACTTTATGTCCTCCATCTCTGAGCTGCTGTCTTGTTAAGGGTGCAGGTGACAACAGATCACAATTAGCCAATGTACAATATTGAAAATGATATGCATATTGTAATTTTAATTGCCATTTTCTCCTTGTCATGAAATTTATGATACCTGTAATACTGCAAATATACTTGTATGAGATCGCTCCTGAAACTGAATCAATATAATGCAAATTGAACCAATATTATGTTGTCATTTTACAAAGCAGTTGCAACTATTTTGATTTGAGACAAAGATGCAACAGCATCTGTATGACTGGCAAACAAATAGTAACAACAAAATGAAATAGCTCTATCAGAATGTATTATTATATGAGTGAGGCACTTTGATGAAGTATTAAGATATTTGGCTTGCAGTCTGGACAACGCTCATTACTGGACATGAATGAATCCCATGTCCATGGCCTGATCTAAGCAGAATCTATCATCTTTACAATGTATGTATATGGAAGGTGGAATGCAATTTACGCTCTTTTTCTTCTGCATTGCCCGGACATAACAGGTTCATTCAGGTGCATTCCACAAGCCCTTTTAATAATGCATGAAATGCCAGATCCCATTGGAAGTATCATTCTACAGGAAGACCTCTACAGGCTCCGTGATCGGTGGCTCCCACGGCGGCCCACAGAGAAGCCAAATCTCCAGTGGCAGAAGGAAGACTTCAATCCAGCTGCTTCCTGGAACCTAATCTTAGACTGCTATCTCCACTGTCAAGTCAGCTTCTTCAAACCTCTGCCTTATCTCTGTGCCTGTGTGTGTGTGTGTGTGTGTATGTGTGTGTCTACAGTTGGGTACTTTTTCCTCTATGGATCAGAGACAAGGAGTCAGTTGCAGCGAGGACAGCTTGTTTCCTGTTGAGAGGGAGGAAACGGACAGAGGGCACACCCTACAACAGGGCAAAAAGTGCTGACTCAGAGTTTATCAATCTGCCTTTCTGCAAGAGTAAGTGCAACTGGACACGACTGCAGGAGTGCACTCGTCTGCTTGTTTGATGATGGCTCCCTGCTCTGCTTCGTTTAAACTAGATCATCATCTACTGTGTAATGATTCAAACCTCACCATGTGGCTGTCCATGCATCCATGTTTTAGATGTGTCTGTAGCCTATTTTTAGTGTGATGATTTCTATTTCATTTTTGTACTTTCAAATGTCATGCACAGCATCATATAGGCTTGGAGACTTTCCCCCAGAGCTATTTTATTTCCCTTGCCTCTTTCAGGGAGGACCTGTTCTAAGGTAATTATATACTCATTATTTGTTTTTCACTGTAAAATATTTAGTAGGGTTTAACCCTTGAAGACCAAAAATGGCTTCTAGCACTTCATTACATTATCTCCCTCATTATAGCAATGAGATGAAAAGCGGAGAGCTGAGGTAATAATAAACAGTGTGTGTGTGTGTGTGTGTGCGCTACATTACATTAAATTAAATTATATTTTTTTTATCTTCCTTCAACTTTACAAATCAGGACACGCAGCACTGAGTTTATCTTTTACAACAAACTATGCTTGAAGAAGCTAACATAGCAGGAATTACATAGTGAACTTCACCAAGTCCTTAAATGAACCACTTAGATCATCAGACATATTTCAAAAGTTACCCAAACAGTTTCAGAATTTATTGAACACATCATTTGGCAGCAACTGTGAGCTTTAGAGAACAAGCACACCCCTTCATTGGCCTTCAAGCTGTGATGAAAAAGAATAAATCGTAGCAGAAATAAAACTGAATTTACAAAACCTTTCACAGAAAACAGAGCAGCACTTTTTACAATTTTGTGGCTCTTGCCTCCATTCACAACAATGTCATCAAATGATCAATGACTTGACGCATGTGTACCTTTATGTCTGCTTCCCTTGGTTTAAGGCTTTTTCCTCAGTCCACTGCATAAATGAAGGGCATTCATCATGTGTTAGGCTCCTCAGCGTGGTACATACTTCTGGCGTCCATATTACTGAGACTTAAACGATCTGTATTAATCAGCAACTAATTACAGGCAGAAATGTGTCTGGCTAAGCAGATCTAATGAGTCCTCTGCAGCGGTATGCTTCTCATGGTGCTGTCTAATTATCTATCTCTGGGGAGTTACTGGGACGTGACCCCCACTGGCTGTCTGCCCCAATATTAAGGGAGGGGACCAGTCCTCTCTCTCTCTCTCACACACACGCACACTCTCCGGAACACATTGCTGAAAACACAGTCCACCTGCCTCATTCATCCACTCTCAGTTCTCACCATCTACTCATCTGATTGCGCCCCAGTAGTCAATAAGTTATTTAGGCAAACGCCAAGCAGCATGAAATGTAGGAGTGGAGCAAGAGGAGCTTTGAGAATTGATACACTGACTGTCACTCATCAGTATGGTTGTCAAGCCGGTAGCGACGCCTTTATTGGCGGGCTACCGGAGGACGTTTCATCTCTGTCTCGGCTCCATTTAGCTTATGCATGCCAGGGAGAACTCTGAAATCAAAGGGTCCAGTTCAGACTGAAAACTGAATCCTTGCTCTGTTGTTTCTGACCACATTGCCAAGAATTAATACTTTAACCAAGTTGTATTCAGTCTCAGCATTTCCAATAAGCGTGGATAGAATTTGCCCTATAACACAACGCAGCTTCAGCAAATTTAGTGGACATTATCCTCATAAGAGATTGAAATGTCAGATCTTAATAATCCGATCTTATCGGTAACACTATAGGTCATGCTGAAAAGGCAGACTGCCCTTTTCGCCAACCTCAAATTCAGCAAGCATCTGTCCCGAACACTGAGGGATGAAGACAGAGAAACTCCATTTCACTTCACTCCAGCTGCATTCCTGAACATATTGCCTGGATTTAGATTAGCCCCCAGAATCTAATGGCCAAGGTAACGCAGAACACATTCATCTGCACACCGGCAGACAGAGTGGAAACACAGAGGTTACAGCCCAACACTTATGAGTGATAGCAATACACACTATCAAACAAGCAAGTCATTCTCTGCATACTGATGGCTCAAATGTCTACAATGAAGAAACCACACAAACACAAGAAACAGAGATAATGTCTTGAGTCCTTAATGCATATTGTTCATATGATTCCAAACAAGCAAACCATTTCCCACAGCACAAAAACTAAAACCATTAGCATGAGCATTCCAGAGATTTTAGTCCAAATGTTGCTTTGTCAAAGCCTCAGACAACTATGAGGAAGTTGTGTTTGACATCTACTGGTGATGACTAAGAGGTGTGTGAGCGCTAGCTCCTCATCTGTGTTTAGCTGTTGACTCAGCCTCCATCTCGTCAGCCAAGATCCACAGACCGCACTCTCACTTGGCAGAAAACTAGTGGCAGCCATTCAAAAAGCTCTCCACAGGTACTATACTACAAATGGTCTTCGATTCAGCTGCTGAATCAGCTGGTTTTGACAGCTGCGAGGCAGATAATTGGTTCAACTGTGAGGAAATAAAGAACAAACAGGCGACCGTACTTCTGCCTCATGGCCCTCTATGCGTGTTGCTTTAGTTTTGAACAGTTTGTAGTGATAAAAGGAGGTGGAAAGAGATTTGAAGATTTAGCTCCCTTGGAGTAAAAAAAAAAAGCTGTAAAGAAAAAGTACTAGATCCAATAAGTGGATACTGTGCTAGATCTTCACTTCACTTTCTGAACTGCAAGCATGTACAGTAAACTGTATAGAACATATTTAAGTGTTAAAAAAGAGGCCATAATTTATACGCTGTTGGATATTGCCCACAAACTGAGAAAATTGTGAAAGTGAGAGCATTATAGGCATTGCTATACTATGTCTATCTCAGGAAGGTTGTCTTCAGTGCTTTTAAGTTTCACATGTCCCCATGCCTCTATTACGGTTTGCTTGCTCTTATTGAGAACAAACCCAACTGTCTAAACAAACGGAGGACTAAAACAATCCAAGGTGTTTCCCATATCTCTGTGGCCTGGGGCAATAATGATACATGATAGCATGATAATAGTCGGAATTTGGAAAGGAGAACAAAAGTATTGGAACAAATACCATCGCCATCAGAGTCTAATTAAAGTTTGTATTATTAAATCCTCTATAATGAGAATCAAGCTCCTTTAAGGAAAGGTACAGTATATCTGTCAATCAACACACCTTAGCTGCAGGAGTATGCAGTAGTTTCTCCCCAAAGTCCCTATATGCAGAGCGTACAGGCAGAATGCATATGAGGTGTAAGGCTCAGCTTTCGCACCAGCTTGAATTATTCCTATCTAAGAAGTCCATCTGAGGGAGATTAGCATCTTAAGCGCAATGGTCTTTGAAACAGATGCCTGAAATGAAGCTACATCATACTGCACACGTGATTCGAAACCAGTATTATCAAATGTCACAGGGAATGAATAACAGAACGTTTCACCCCTGCAGTTGTGGAGAGTTGAGCTTGGCGCTTCACCAGTAATATGGTTGCCTGCTCCACTCTACGCAGCACCATCCCACCCGCCTTGGTGTGGCCTTTACCAGTCGCACCATCAGACAGAGGTAAGAGTCCTCATTAAAGCCATCATTATCCATTCTCATGGGGCAACCAGCTACATCAAAGGACACAAACCAACCTTAACTCTGTCTTAATAGGCCTGACTGGGAGCCAGAGGTCAGTGGAGCCTGGCTTCCTTCCAGCAGGACTGCAGCCTCACGGAGATGCAGGGAGGGACATTTGCACTGATTGCAGAAGTGCAGTTCATTAAAGATGAAGGCGGGCCGGTGGTTGAATTTGTGTGTAAGTCATAAATTGTCTTCGGCCATTGCTTGAGATTTATAGGAGGGTCTGAATGCAAATCATCCCTGCGTAGACATTAATCTAGCTGGGGTATTTCATTAGGGTTTTTTTGCTGGAGAGAGGGAGTTCATGTGCTCGTAAATTTAGTTTGGCACACTGATTGTTCAGCAGATGGCTGGGTGAATGAGTGGACGCCACCAGCCACACGAAACAGCTTTCTCCATCATGCTATTATTTCCTGCTGAGGGGTCCCAAAACACATGCTAAAGCTGTTACGCTGGCTTGGGGTGAACCATTTATGAACCTGCCAGTCTCCAGTCTACAGGCTCCATCCAGGGGACTTAGCAAGGGCAGCTGAGGTTTTGTTATGCAGCAAATTACAGTAAAAGAAGCCAAGACAGAGTCAATGTAACCAATAGAAAAGGCACTATAAAACCACCATTGACTTTGGAGAGATACTTTAGTATAGGCCAAAATCGACAGCCTAAAAGCACCTTTGCCAAATATTTCAATCTATGATGCATTCAAATTACTCCTCTGGCTTGATTCTTAGCATGAAAATAAAATGTGATATTCTAAATGTTCTAATGACTGAAATATATTAAAATACCAGGGTTAATAAAAAAAAACAGGGACACATATTCCAAAACACCTTCTGCCATCAAATTTGCATTTTAAACACTTCTAAAAGCATGCATCAACAAGGTAATTCCAACAATTGCGTAATAAAATAAAAAATGTCCATGTTGGGAAACTTTGACGCAAAATCGACATAATTCCCTTCCAAGAAACATGATTTATTCATTTCTCAAGATGAGAGTGAAAACAAAGCCCAAAACTGCAGTACGATAGCTATAAGTAACAGATTAAGTGCATTATCAGATCACGTCTAAACACACATTTATGTAATCATCAATAAACTTGAACTTTCATAAGCTTTAACTTAATAAAAAAACAACATTCAACAACTTGCAGCTCTTCAGCACCGGAATAATTGTAGTTTATGGAGCACTATTATATAAATAGTTGCACAATATGTATAATGCAAATGCATGTACACAAACCAGTCTACAGAATATGGATTGCCCTCTAACCATCTTTATTGGATATATCTTTTTTCTTACAACTCAGTAAAAATGGTAACCAGGCCTTATTCTGGCACAGAGCCAACAACCGGAGACCTTTGCTGCTCATTCATCAGCATTGACGTATATTCATATTAGCTCCATTAGGGCATCAGCAGGGAGAGATTTGGGGTTAGCTATGATTTGTCACATTGTCCATCAATATTTAATCAGTCAAGAATACTTTTCATGTTTGTTCACTCACTGGGTTTCATACTGAATATAAATGACTGCCTGACAAGGTGACACTCCCATCTAACACCAGCACGACTCATTTGAGACAAAAAGCGCAAGCAGTCCACACTATATTCTTCAATTTCCCATGGTTATGCTCTACATTGTTACTGGAAACAATGAATTTCCAACTGTGTTGTATGGTATGAGATGTATCTAATTTCCCAAGAGCTTTGTTGCAGAGCAGTAAGTGGATTTCTTCTAATATTGTTGAGCTTAGGATCTACGTTTAGATACCGTTTCACTAAATTTCCGAAAGCTTAAAACAAGGCTGTGAATTAAATGAATACTTATGATTACATCAGCTCCTTGTCATCTGCAGTTGGAGAAGTTATCTCTCCAGGGATCACGTCAGCATCCCAAATATTGTTTACACTCGGTTGGCTATCCAGGCATTGGACAAGGTTTGAATGGTAAATGTGGGCTGGCAGATGCATCCACTGAGATAAGAAACGAAAGCACTTGCAAACACCATTCCACTCGAAGCCCCAGAGGACAAGTTCAGATCACAGTGGATCCACTCCGATTAAATCACCAGTCTCTAACGCATTATGCAAGAGAGAGACATTTATCAAGCACAAAGAATACACGTTCCAGTTTCACTCACAGACTCATTTCTGGCCTTTTGTTTCACACTAAAACAGAATATTTTCATAGAGTTTAGCGTACATTTAGGTCGCAAATTGACTTGAGTGCTAATGCAAAGTTATTCAATACTAACCTACCATCTGTACTGCAAAAACATTGACTCGATGAGTTGGTATAACTTGTATTACCTGTCACTTGACTCCAAAGTGAGCTTAAGGGAATAGAAGTAACGGTGGACGCCTATTAAACACACACCATTAGGACAGAGCTTGTTCCACAGAAACTGCATATGATCAGCATAAATACTGTCAGACGGGCTGACAAGGCACGCTACTCAGGAGACATGAATAGAAGGAACCAGATTCTGTCTGATTGTTAACTTATGTCTGTGAGAGCTACATTAACCTTCTGTTTAGATACACGTTACCTAACGCTCAAGAAACTGTGCGAACAGTGGAAATGGAGTGGGATTTCTAGCTTTAGATTTACAGAAACCTATCCACTGAGGCAATAAGACCCACTCCTCCTCTGCTGTTACAATCACCTAGGCGGACGGGTTTATGGATCCACATCAGGGTCGGTGCACACTGAGATGATTTCCAATACCTGTGCAGCAGCCGTAGTGCCTGAGAACCTGACCGACAACGTTACCCAGGAGCCTATTCTGCAGAATTCACAGAGAAATCTGTTGACTTGGCAAAACAAGTTCCATTATCAGTGCTGCATCAGATTCTCTGCCCTCTGCACTTTGTATTTGAAAGACGATAGAAGGAAAAAGCCTTCAGTTTGCAGACAACCCAAGACAGCAGCAAACAATCTGATGTATCACTCAGTGGCAGAAATGATTTTGTACTCGTTTTTGGAACATATGTGTTTCCTTCATCACACCTCTATTTCATATTATCCATAGGGTCACTTTAGGGTCATTTGCTGATGAAGTCACTTACTGATGACATCATAAGCCAGTGCCCACTGAGGACTTGATGCACAGCTCAGCAGCATCTCATATATATACAATATATAAGGAATGTAAGAAAACAACCATCCTTTCCAAATAAACTATATTGTTCCTGCAGCACACATTTGTTCTGAATGATAATCATCCAGGAACTGGCTGCCAGCTAACCTCGCGTCACCAGGCTCTCCTGGACACATTCACTGTTCAGTGCGCAGATCCTGTCTAGAGCCCGCCTACTCCAAAACTGTATCCGTATCCGGTTTATGCCGCAGTGTTATCGTTCCCCCACAGAAATGCAGAATCGAGTCGAGTAGCCGAGTCTCGCCAGTCGCTACGAGCAATAGCTTTAGCAGCTTGTGTTTAGCTGCAAATGGTTTTAGTTATTTTTCTTTTTGAGATTAGCTACATAGCTAGCTAACTCGCATCGCATCGCAGGTTTATGGATAGGCCCTACCACTATTACACCCCTGGTTTCCGAGCGGAATTGTTTTTTGCAGCACAGACCGTTTCCGTATCCGCTGATTCTCTCTAGACCGGATCTGCAAACTGCAAAGCGAACTGATCCCAGTCTAGCTGCCAGCTACCAAACTTAGTAGCTGAAAAGAAAAAGGAAGCAATGAGGGATAAAAGCTTCAAACTGACACAGATGTCTGTCAATGGGATATTTGAGAGTCA
>OMLI01075651.1:0-13306 GCA_900302605.1 Rondeletia loricata | reverse complement strand
AACAAGGTAAAATAAATCAAGATACAGGAATAAAATATCTCCCAACAACTCACAACAATGGACGAGACAGGTACAACAAACTGAGTACTGGATAAAACATGAAACCATGTTCACCAGGATAAGTTTCACTTCATTAAGCGTTTTTTATTGCCAATGAGTGAATTCTCCATAACTAATGAGAACTAATGAGACCAGCCGCGTCTCTCTCTGTTCAGCCGTTCAGTCTCTATATGAGCAGGACTGTGGAGGACTCGGGCCGAGTTTTCGCTGCAAATCTACCGGATGTGACGTTATGCGCGTTCCCGAGCCTGCCTCTCACACACACACACGCGGGGCACGCACGAGCCAGGAGCGCCTGTAAGAGACTGACTGCAGTTCCCCTAACGGCCACCGGTGTCAGTAATAGTAACAATTTACATATAGGGCCTTTAAAACTATTATTTTTAGTAATGTCTGTTATGTGTTGGTAACAGGTTCCACTCTAAAGAGGCCATGTATAAAACTGTATATTTTAAATCGTTTTTATTGTTTCTTTGTTGTTATAACACATTATAAGTCATCATGCATGCATCATAACCACATTAGAATTACATCATAGTGGCGTCAGAATACACTAATACACTACATAACACTATATAATGCATTATGAATTTGGTTTGACAAGGTTATAAGTCATGTATTTACCACTGGAATCTATATATTTATTTTATTTATTTATTTCATCAAATGTATTATGAGCTGTGGAATTCTTATTGCTACAGTGTCTCAAGTAATCCATTAACTCATCATATTATTTCAAGCAAAGCGACATCAGATGATCTGTTATAAGAGAGTCATGTTAGTGTAGCATACACATAACCTCTTCATAAACTCATCATATTGTTTAATACATTTGATGTCTTATAAACAAATGAAATATATAGGTTCCAGTGGTAAACACATTACTAGTAACAACCTCATTCCCTGGTCACACCAAACTTATAATGCATTATAGTGTATTATGACATATTCTGATGCAGTTGTGATGTAATTATGTTTTTATGATGACTTATAATGTGTTATAACCAACAACTCAACTGAGGTGTGACCAGTGAAGTTTCCAAAGGTGAACTAAATTTATTTTGGGGGGAGATCTAATTCAAAATGTCACATTTTCTCTTTCATCCATGGAAGTTCTTGCTTTCTTAGCTTTAACTTACCACCTTACTTGATTTATGCCAATACTTGAGAAAAACTAAAACGACAAATACTAAGACTACCACTTTTTAGTAGCTAAGACAAAGGGTGTCCATATCTGATGTCAATGGAGAATCTATGAAATAATATTCAAATACTATATGTTATGATATCTCTGTAACTTTCTCATATTGTATCTATGTATGTGTAAACACATATTTTTACACGGGCACACATAAACACACCCATGTCGACATGCACACAGGCCTACAATTCTGTTTTCCTCTTGACACAATCAAGAGAGAAGATCGGTTCAATCATTCTTTCATGTCATACTTTCTCTCACCCAGCACAAACAACCAGAACATTGCTTCTCTCTACTGAATGGGTTTAATGGAACTGCAAATTCTACTGGGCAACAACAAGTCTGCCTTCTTCACACCATCACGGTCAGACAAGGATGGCTCACAAACACAATACATAAATCCACAGTGACAAGGCGCAATTCATCACTTGAGTTGTGGGGAAAAAAGAAACCCATTGTATTCTCTGTACTTTGATAAACAAGCTCACTTCTTATGTCATCTAGGCTAGCAGATGAGTGATTATGCTGTAGTCCCTCTAGAATATATTTACTGGTAACTGTCAGATGTCAACCTTAAGAATATAATGAGGTGCTTTAAACTTCTAAACCAGGAATGTCATGTGACAAGCTGCTACTTTGATTACTGCTTGGCAATTGTATAGCAGAACATGCTGACTTATCGTGTTCTCTGCCTGCCAAGAAATTTTGTCTCATTAACACGTTCATTGGTACTATGAAATGATGTGTTAGGCTAAGTGTAAGGTGCTGTTAAAATGACTGCCCCCTCAAGCCATCTGAGCAGTGTGGACATCTGTGAGCCTTAACCTGCCAAGAACAAGTCTGATGTAAAATAACATGAATATTCTCAAATGGAAAGATGACTGAAGGGTCATTTGGAGTGGTTGTGAAAGGCTTTCGTGTCAGGTGTGAGCAGTGTTTTTCTTGTTTCGCTGTCAAAGTGAAAATGGCATGTGTACACTGGAAGGGCTGTGGTTCCTGTGTTTTCCTATTAACTTGCTCAGGGAAGATTGAAACGCTGTCACGGCCACCATAAAGCCGTCACACAAGTGCCATTTCAAATGTGAGAGATCTGCTTAAAATTGTTGTTGGAACGACAGCAAAACTCACCTACATCAACATCATGTTGAAACAACCCTACATACAACAGTTGCACTGTCCAAATTAGTTTCAATTAACTTTCATTTAGTTATTTGCAATCTGTGACCAAATTATTGAGCTAGATTTTACCTCATGAGAACAGTGCAACTTTGAGACTGATTGTAAAGGAAAATCAAACCATTCAGCTTACTTTTGACATCAGGCCTGCTTGTTCATGATGACTCCTCGGGTGTGTGTCTGTGTTTTCTGTCGGCCTATTGGTTCTTCATGTTCTCTGAGTTTGCCTGTCAAACTGGCCACTGTAACAAAACATGTATGAATCACAGTTTTTCAGTGTACATTAGAATCTAGTGATAATCTCTTAATAAAGTGAGCTCAGGTCAGGATTTTAGCATAAAAAGCCTCCAGGTCTACTGTTCGTCAATAACGTCATCATGGCTCGTTATAAAACAGATAGTTCCGGTACCCAGATCTGATTGGCTGACATTCGAAGCTGTTAACAAAACAAAAACAAAAAACACCTGTGACCGCAAAATTAATGCGCTAACAGCTGCTGTTCAACAATGATATTGCTTGGTGGAGGAAAAACATTTAACTATTAGTCGTATTTAACCATTATCGATTACAATTTAAATTAATAAGCATTTGCTTTATTTCTTTTAATACAATGATGCATTACCGCCGTTTTATAAAAGCAACAGAGACTCGTAGGATATTTGCTACAATGAATTCGGCACTAATTCATCCTGAACTCAAAAACAATAATAATACTTTTGAATAAAAGAGTTTAGCAGTCGTATATCGCAAAGAATTAGCTCTACCTGAACAAAAGGGACTGAAGTGGAAACGTCAACAGAAATGATTGTCTACCTTCACGACAGTTTCGGGTTTAGGACCGACGGAGTGCGGATGCGACCGGTGACTGAAGCGGTGTGACGAGTGAGCTATAAATAGCCTCGGTCGAGAGAAGGGACGTTACCGCCAGTCAAGGTACCGGCAGACATAGCAACAGTGTCTGTTAATCTCTTCTCTATGATGGAGACAAGAGCAGCCCCAGCCAATGTCTGTCCTCAGCAGGTGCACTGGCCTCCCTCTGGAGCACAACCTTATCAGTCGTGTTACCCTTGCGAAAAAGAGCTATAGTAATCCAATTATAACTTTTAGAAGGATACTATACACATATCACAGCAACACTATAAACGATGTGTCCTACACTATGGATTGTGTTAGCACCTGCCTGTGGACCTCAGGTTATACAAGTCAGTGTGATCTTTTAAATCTCACTTTTATAGACTGGTTTTCATGTAAATGTTTCAATTTCATCTTTAATTTTTTATTCTTTGTGACTTTAAAAAAAAATCTAATTATTTTGGACCCTTGTGTTCAATGCCGTTTCTTTTATTCCTATTGATTAGACCCCCCTCCCTCCACACCCTCTGTAACTCCAGAAAATGCAAGGAAAGTGTCCAAATTTAAGACCATAAAAACAGAAACAGTGCCATCTACTGGTCGTACTACAGGTTGTCATCAAGTAAGATAACAGCTCAGGCATTGGGTGGTGTGGGAAATAGTTTGGTCTCCTCCACATCATTTGCTGCAGTGGGAATAGTGCATCCATGATCAATTGTGTGCACATTAGCTGAAGTACAATCAATTGATATACAGCCTTAAGCTGACCTTGTGCGTATTCTGAGCCCGACTGTGTATTTTGACCAACAAATGTAACCTTTGATGTCCTGTAATTTCATATGTGGGTATTTATGCTCGTCTTCAGTGTTTTTAGTGCCAGGTATCAATAGTGGGGGTCTCCTCCAATCCCATGAGAGAACGGTTGCTGTCTGTCACTGCAGCTCACTTCAAAGCCAGAAGGGAACAAGAAGCTGTGAACCTACCGACTGAACACTTTCCCACTCTTCTGGTTACATAACTGGTCATTGGAGGGAATTTTGGCCAAAAGGAGATGCTTTTATCTGAACCAGGAGCAAGGCCTGTACGATTAGCACAGATTATATGCAGATTTGTCATCGTCATAAATCTACAGCTGTCCACGGTCTCACATTTTTATTTGTCACTTCAAAGCATTCTTCAGTGTCTCTCCTTAGTTTACTGTTTGGCCCAGTGGACAAATGTCTTTCCAGTAAGAGAAGAACAAAGCACCTCTCTTTTCACCTGTTTCCCACATCACTGGTCACTGAACATCGCAATGTGTCTGGATGTTTTGACATATCTCTGTCCAATTTGGGCCTGTTGCAGAGAGATGAGTGGCTCTTGAAACAATACTCATTTGAGCCCATGTCTTATATTTGGTCAAGTCTTATGTGTGCTTATGCTTAACCATCCTATAGACTTTTAAGGAAACAGTAAGCATTACAACTGCCAGTCTAGGTGATGGCAGGGATTTGGATACGTCTACTGATTATTCTCTGGCTCTACAGCAGCACTCCAGGACCAACGGTGGGAAACAGTGAGCTGGAGTTATTTTTCTTCCCATCCTGCCACTGTTCTGCAACAGCTGGGAATGACCCACCGGGTGACATCGCTTTCATCGCGGGACCTCGACTGTCCAGCTGTTTGCTATCCCTCATCCTGACGGCTGGAGAGACAGGGGCACAGCCGAGCATCGGTGCATCCGATGCGTGATCCTGCATGCATGCCACTGTGGACGTCTCATCGCTACACAGGACCCCACAGCTGGCACCTGGACACTTAGGACCATGTCATTTCTCAGCCAGAGCTTTAGGTTAGCAGCAGCTAAAGGAATGTCTTGAGCTTTGTACTCTCCAATGTAAGCTGCTCTGGTAGTTCAATAGAAAGCACAGGGGCTGTGGGGCTGTAGGTCTGTACACGTCATCTCTTTCTCTTTCTCTCTCTCTCTCTCTCTCTCTCTCTCTCTCTCTCTCTCTCTCACCCACACACACACACACACACACAGAGAGAGCGAGAGAAGGTCCTGTAAACAAGAAGGGTGTAAACACAGAGTCAGACTGCTGTTTTAGAGAGGGGTGGAGATCAGGAGGGCATGTGAGAGGGCATCTGTTTTCTCCATTTATGCGTTTACTCCTTTTTTCCTCTGTTTCTCCCCCTCTTAATTTAATTTGTGGCAATCCCTCTCCCATACAGCTTCCCCGGTGAGAAAGCATTCCAGCTGGGGTTACTGAGGCCTTCGGGAAGCTTTGGGACAGATCCAGGAGGATTACCTCCAGCAAAGGTGACCAACCCACCCAAAATCATCAGCGCACCATAGCTGCCACTAACTTTTCCCTCTCCCCTCTCTTTCCATGCGATGCCTTGAAATGCGAGATTGCCCGGGAAAGTTGCCCTGGTGAGCATAACCCACATTCTTTCACAAGAGCCCTGCTACCTGCCTCACTCACAGAGTAGCAGCGTTACTTTGCTATACTGCTGTGGTGTTTCCTAATGGAACAGATGCACATTCATCAGTAAGGTCTCTGTTCCTCACCAGATAAGACAGATACCAGCTCAGGATGGTGAAGGACTTACAGTAGCTGCTCATTGCTAACATGTTTGTGGAGGGAAGTGTCATGAAATGACATCTATTGATATTCAACAGGATGTGAGTCTGTTCCACAGTGTGTCTGTGCTATTACTGTTTTAATGCTGTAGCATTTAGCATAGCATTCATGGCCTTCTAGCATGTTGCAAATAGTCACTGCATTTTCATTATAATTTTGTTTGTTTTATATCCATACTCTTAACTCTTGGAGCTGAATAAACCCTACTGCAAAAATCAACCAACTTTCCACGATTAGACATGATTGTAGCCTTTGCAAATTTCTTCCTTTAGCCAAATATACCAAAGTGATATATGGCAGCTTGTTTTGCCATTCCTGAAATGCTGTGACCTAAATGCTGGAATCTAAATGTGTTGGGTGTGTGTCTGTGAGAGAACCAGCCCATTGTGTACAACATAAACCGACAGTTTTGTGTCCAAGCCTCTGGCACTCTTCCACAATGTCATCCCCGCCAGTCCTGTCTGCGGTATTTCCACCATCCAGAGGAGATTACTCTCCTGCATCATCAGCTGTTGTGGCTCTAACATTCCATGAGTAGAGAGATCCAACCACACAAGCACCAGACACCCTTATTATCATTATTATTAATGCATGGACTTTTGTTTATCATCTTGGACTCAGATTTTTGTTGACTAAATACCCGAAAGAGGAACTGACATTATAAACTTGCACAGATAGTGCTACTGAAACCACAACCACTTACTGTAAGGATTTTGTTCCTTTTTTTGTTTTTGTTTTTTTGAGTTAACTCAAATGTTACTTTATTTTTTTCACAGGTATTACACAGGTTACACAGTTCACAGAAGTCAAGAATCCTCTCAAATTCTCCCTGTCTTGAATATTTATGTCTACATGACAGGATTAACTGATATTGACACTTCACACACTTTATCAAAGTTGACTGACATTTTCTTTCATTGTACTTCTCAGTACAGTACAAATGGATGCACCTCAGCTACTTTGCAAGGCTGCTTGTAGTAGAAGGAAAAGTCACTAGAGGGTAGTATTATACCACAATTCAATGCATAAATCGAACAGTGAGGTTGAAGATATGTTTTACTTTGGCATGAACTAAATGCTAGATTTGGAATCTATTCCCATAAGTGAGTTAATCTAAGACTTGAAAGCAAATATGCTTTCCTATATAAACATGTGCATAGCAATATTAAGCATTTAAAAGTGCCATCATGTAAAACTGCTGAGTGCTTTTGTGTATAAAGGGACTGGCCTCAGAAGAATAGACGATCAAGTCATGATGAAATCAGGAGCGTAATCCCTGCGTAGGCTACACGGCCTCATCACCCACCTGTGAGACCTACAGGAAAATCATAAACTGCACTGGTAAACGTTTTTCAATACTCACGTTTCTCTAAAAAGGCCATCCAACTCCAAGTTAAAAGGCATTCATACATTTCTTTCCCTCATGACATTTGTGAAACAGAAGATTAGGTTTTGTAGTTTTGCATGCAGTTATCAGTAGGATCACTTTACGGTCTGGACAGGCAAGCTGTCTGACCGTTATCTGAACCCTCACATCAGACTGAGCTCAGCCTCCCAACACAACTCTCCACTTCACGGCAACCAGTATTTAATCCCTTCTTGAACTCCTGTTTGCTATCATCTTCAGCTTCAATTGAACATCTTTAAATCTGTCAAAGAAATCACACTCTGGGGAGTGAAGGAAAATCAAGCTTCCTTTCTTTGCAATAGGCTATGTCATGTCTAGTGCAATATTTTCATTAACTTACATTAAAACCAGAGTTCTCCAAGAGGCATTTAGTTGGCAGACGTTCAAGAAAGGTGTAGGCCTAGTGGGAGTAGCTTGCTCTGAGTTGTAGGAAGGGCTTAAAGGAATAGTTCACCCCAGAAAGAAAATGCAGTCATTAACTACTCACCCCCATGACAGTCAAAACTCCACTGAAGTTATAGGACCACCAAACACACAGCGAGTTAGCCCACATAGTTCCATCTCAGCCTTCTCCCAAACTATTTAAGTATATAACGGGGCCAGCTGCAAAAAAGCATGAGGAATCAAATTTCATAAAATTTCCCCAAACGGAGCAATCAAAGTGTTTTGTAGCCAAACCATTGCACTGTGGGTTGAAAAGTTTAATATTTACCTCATTATCTCCTATATTTTCTTCACTGACAATGACTGACAAACAGTTGCATGCCTGGTTGCGCACCGCACAGTAGCCATCAGTCTTCAGCCAGAGCTGTGCACGTGTGACCAGAGCATTGGAAATAGAGATAATGAGGTTAACATTCAACTTTTCAACTCACAGTACAATTGTTTAGCTACAAAACACATGGATTATGCTGCACAAGCTGTTTGGAGATATAAAGCTACCTAGAGACCTCACAGTCACCAAAGACTACCACAGATGTATGGTCATGGTGTATCCCCAAACCAACAGCAATTGTCCTCTCAAGCGTGACATCATTTTTCAGCCCAAATAAGGGATTCTGGATCCCGCCCCCTTTCAGTCTAACGTGAAACAATGGGCGTGTAAAATGATTGCCTTTAACTATGGCCAAGGCTAATATTGACTAGTTTGCTTTTGATGATTCCTCTATTATGCATTTTCTTTATTTGTTGAGGTGGATTCTAATGGGGTTTGAAGCTGCAATGAAAACAATTTTAAAAATCGCTTGCCACACTTAGCAGTCCAGCATTTCGTGGCTTTGTGAGGAGTGTGGTTGTTAGCTAAATACATATATTTAGCTGCGACCGCAGCTCTAGCTGTCGGTCGGTCAGTCCACAAAAGTGGCCCCACCCCGTAGCGGCCACAATTTGGCATGGAGGTAGGTCATAGGTCATGACCGAAGGTAGAGCTTTTTGAGGCCGATTGAGGAGGCGTGGCGATGGGCATGGCCTATCACAAAAAGGCGCATAAACACATCCTACATCCATGTCCGTAGCGGCCACACATTTTGAGGCTGAAATTGGGCATGGAGGTCACGTGTTTGCGTGTGTGCGTGAGAATGTGCGGTCGCCGCTATTGCGGATTCGCGCTTGTTTAATTCAGTAATGCATTAAAATATGTAATAACTTCGTCATTATTTCTCCTGACATTATAGGCCTATTTCACCCATTTTAAGAACAGAACAATTGGCAAACGAGATCCAAAATCCCATTCGTTTTCGGCACAAAAAAAAGGATCCGGATATAATCCGAAAGCCCCGAAATGACAACACTTGGGAGGACAATAAATGTTCCCAATGGGGAGGTACATAGCCTACAGTAACACAAGACAAGTAAGGATCAAATTAGTTAATTTAATTACAAAAAGTTATAGCTGGCACAAAATGCACAGCCAACGTTTCAACAAAGTATTTTAGCACGCTGGACTGAGCACTCACTGCAGGTACTGACATCACTGTTGTCCAAGGTGTTCACCAACAGTAATCAGCATAAAACAATAGGGGGGAAGCATTGGCCATAACGAGTTGCTCTACAATGACAATAGGCTACTTTTCTTTCTTCTTCTTTCTGGATTTTCCCTTCAGTTAGGCTACACAATTGTAGATACGTTTTAAGGGATAATTTAGCCCACTGAGCCATGATAACAGAAGAGATCCAGCACCACCTCCCAGACAAACGCACGCATGGGTGTTTTTCAATCAGCGAGTTGTGTTCACGGTCCTTGACAGCAGACCACATGATGCCTTCAAGTGCTCTCGGAAATATCGGAATAACGACTTAAGAGCTAATGGGCGATTCAACAAAGTAAGTTTTGGAAATTCGCAATTTTCTATGATAACTGGGTTGCTGCGATGTGACGAGTAGGTGTTTCTTGAGGGGGAAATGGTAGAGAGCATGGAAGCTGTGTCAACAAAAAAAGTGATGTGGGCCTAATCATTATTGGATGTTGTGTTGGCAGTAGCCGTGTTTGGTGATTATTAATCATCACGCACACCGTCCCGTCCTGCCCTCCCCACACACATACCATAACCACCCCTACCACCATCACCTCACCTGAGTCTCTATTATTCATTAAATAACTGAATACTCAAAGGCTCAATTAGTGTTTAAGGATCTGTAGTCAGCTGAATGAAATGAAGCTGAAAGTTATCTGTGTTGTGCGCAGATATAGTGCGGAAACATTCCTCCATAAAGAGATTGACATGCTGTATACCCCAAATTCAGGGTTTGGTTCGCGAGTCAGTAGGCTAGGCCTATATCTTAATTTGTTCGGACGGGTGTTTTTATTTTTTTATTCTGAACCATAGCGTAACTTAGATACTATAATAATTAATACTATCCAGAAAAAAATCTGTCAAATTGCTTTGCATGTGTTTCCCTCTGGGGGCCGTGTAATTTTGCCATTGAAGGGCACGGTTTTTATTTCATGTCAGCATAGTTTATTGAAAAGTGAGTTTGTGATCGGGTCAATGTGCCATCGGTTCGAATTACCTCGGAAAATCAGGCCAGATACACCGCTCACTGTAGTCATATTTTTTCAGCAACGGATCCATTCAAAACACCTACCAGACCTTTCAAAGGGGTGCAGTATGATTGTACTCTACCGAATGATGGTGTAGTTAAGTAACTCCATAAGGGATAAACAGCTGTCATCCACATTCATTAAAAAAAATCATTTTAATATGACATGAACGTGGACAGCAGCGCAATAGTCAATACGTCTGCGACAGAGTTGTCAGTGAACAACCAACCAGTAACCTCGTTACTGGATTCTAGAACACGCTTGGCCTATTGAATTGCATCTTTTTGTGAGGTAAAGTATGGTGGCGGCAATGTTATGGAGTTTCCGCTGCTGCTTTGCTTCATGCCACCAGGTTAGGAAGCTAGCAAGATAGCTAACGTTAAGCTATCACGTTAGGCCTAGTAACTGGCAACAAACCAGCGGGAGCGCTAGATCAAACCCCGCTATTCAGAGGGAGACGAACATCACTTTATGAATCTGCATGAGAACAGTTCAAACCCTTGAAATATGGTGGTTCTCAAAATCCGAGACCAGGTAAGTGATCATTGTGTCAAAGGCTGAGTTTCAGCTAATGTTGGTTGGCTAGCTACCTTGGTTTCAGCAGCGCCAATGGGATGTAACTCGAATAGCCCCAACTATTCCCTGAAACGGAACCGTTTCATGAAGCGTTTCATCTTAGATGTTAAAATGTCGCATATACGGTGGTAGCTACAATACTGTTGGATGAATCACATTTAAAGTCATATTCTTTGCAGTAGTAAGATGCCTTGCAATTACACAATATATGTTTTAACCTTAGTACGGGGTTGTTTAGTAGTAACCAGCTAATGCTAATGTTACTGTGTTCATTTCCTGCAATTAGACTGAGCCCGTGTGATACATTATAGCTCCGGCTGCTCCTCAGTTGAAAGTATGTAGCATTATGTGACAAAACACTACGAAACGGTTCAGTAGTCGCCTTCTAATGATGGCCATGATTTTGATATAGTCTAAGTCTCTAAAATGTAATATTTGTTAAATAATTAGCATAACGTGAGCGCGTTGTTGATTGTACTTTGACAAATCATGTAACGCGTTATGACTTGATATAACGCTACTCAGCTGGTGATGTTTTGAGTGTAACGTTAGCTAACGCGTAAACATGTAAAATGTGCTCATTCTTATGATTTATCATACACAGATTCACCTACTTTTGAACTTTGAACACTGCCACTGTGTTGTGGCTGGGGGTCTGTGTCAAGAGCTTTATTATTTGTGTCTTGTGCAGTTGCTATCTCGACAGTTCAGTGACTGTACCTGTCCTTTTGATCACAGGCCTTTGGTTCTTACCCTTGTAAGTAGGCATAATAGACTATTTTGATTTTTTTTGAATCCTAAGTTGATGCTGTCTAAATTTATGTTTACAATATGAATGGAATGCATTCGGTTGAATGGCTCTGTAAAGGTCACAGTGGATGTGTTAGATGATTGGAAATGACAGACTATTAGCCTTAGACTCACAGAACTGCTTAGACTACTTGTGTCCTGTAACTATATATTTCACACTTGACACCTGCTTATAAAAACGGGAATAGCTCTCTGTTATCATTTAAGGACGCCTGCTATTCTGGTAACATATGCAATTGTGCATGTGTCTTTTTATTGTGTGCGTGTGTTCATGAATGATCGTGTGCATAGACTCCAGTGAGTGGAGTTGGTGGAGTTGCCAAAGGGCTGTCTCCATGGTGATGGTATTAACTAGGCTGGATTGTATGAGGTGGTGCACAGTATTGCTGCTTGAGAAGCATAGGAAATCTCCTACACTGGTGTTGGACTGGAGAACTCAAACAACAAAATGCAGCTTTGTCTTTGCTTTCCTCTGCTGGGGACACATAGATCATCCAAATGAAACAATGTAGGAAGCACAAGTGCCTACTTGTTACCCTGAATTTGTCTCCAGTGAGTCTATCCTCCACTGTGCCCTGCAGATATTCATGGGCATTTTAATTACAGAATGAGGGGATTGTCTATAGTTTTCAAAAGCTACTGTAAGATAGCTCCCTAGATGGCAATGGAATTATTTCTCTCACTTACCTAAATACTTTTTGAACACCAAACCAACTGATAAAATGTGTTATATGGCTCAACTGTTTTGTGTTTTTAGCCGGGCATCGGAAGATGCGCGGCTCTATATCTATGAAGTGCTTGAGTCTGTCTGTCTGTCTGTCTGTCTGTCTGTCTGTCTGTCTGTCTGTCCGGCCATTGTTGAACTGCGCATGCTCGATTGTTGAACTGAACAAACAACACAAAATCTGGCTGCTTGAAGACAGGCTGCTTGAAGACGCTCCGCTTCTACCAGTTCAGTATCACGATGTTCGATACCTTACTATACCACCGCAAAACCCACAAAATTATCTGAACACAAAAAATAACAGAATATTATTTTATTTGTGAAAACAATGTTTTGAACAATGAACAACCTAGTGAACATGTGTGGTCAGGAACAAAATTAACACCCGCCAAGCGGATTACGGAGGCATAATTTCAATAGATATACTAATTCAGTAGCTCCATTTGGAAATAATTAATCACTCTAGCAATAATTAGGCTGATTTGGAGGGAAATGAGGCAATTGTTTAATAATCTGCATGGTTCAGATAATACTCACCTATCAATCCAGGCTAAAGTCCATGATATAAGATGTGAATGTACTTTTCTTGTGTGTGTGGTCATGTGGGTGAAAGTGAAACTTATGCTGCATTCGGGTGCTATGGGACTGATCGTAATTACGAGATTCCTAGTAGGATAGACCGTTCGAGTGAGCTCCCACATCATAATTCCAAGTGGGGAACTCGACATTAATTTTCTACTCCGATCTGACCGACTTGCTGAACTTTGACCTTTGTGACGCGTTATTCCGGAAAAAACATGGCGGCAAGCACTGGAGTTGTCAATGCTGTCAATGG
>OMLI01075650.1:0-10015 GCA_900302605.1 Rondeletia loricata | reverse complement strand
CCTTAGGATCATCCTACCAGAGAAGGCTGATATGTTTCTTTTTCTTCTGAAGAAGTATAAAATTCCTGTCTGTTCTTTTAGCCTTTTTGTTGTAAAACATATCTATTTTATTTATTATTTATTTATGTTTGGTAATATCCATTGGTATGGTTTAAAAATTATATGTAAGAGAGAGCTACTATAGTAAATAAAGTATTATTTAAAACATGGCTGCTGAAAAATGCATATTTTTGTTATTGAGCAATAAAAGCAATGCAAAAAAATTTCTTCTTTCCTCCAAATAATCCAAAAGAATTGATAAGAGAATCGATAAAAAACCGAATCGTTAAGCAAAATCGATAATGGCACTGGAATCGATAAAATCTTAACGATCCCCATCCCTAATCACCGTCTGGGCAGGCTAACTTCAACCACTCAGATCAACAAACCATATGACATAGTAGGATAGCGCGGAAGAGACTGTAAACAAACCACAGATGCCCGGCTAGCATGGAGGTAGCATTTCATCTGCGGTTAGCAGCTCCAGCCCGCAGTTGGCTTTAGCCTAATGTTAATGTTACATAAACGTCTATGTTGTCTGTTGTCAGACGTTTATGTAAACGTCTATGTTGTCTGTTGTCAGACGTTTATGTAACATAACATACATAACGTTAAACATTTGATCTGATGTTATTGCAGCATCTACGCTGGGCCGGGTCCGGCTTCCGGATTCGGGCCGAGTAAATCAGTTCCCGGCCGTGATTGGGCAGAGTCTTCAGTGCTAGCTGGGTAGCCTCTGTTTCTGTGCCTGCCGCCATTGCAGAAAGCGCTGTCATCACACCCAAAGCCCACATAGACATGCAAAGCCCGCCCGTATAGGACGCTGATTGGTCCGTCCCGGAACCAGGCCGGAGTCAACCCAATAGATTGGAGCGTGACCAGATGGATTTGTGAAACAAACCATCTGGCAGAGCCAGGTTAAGGAGATGTACCTGCAACCTCTTTGCACCTCTCCCTCTCCTTGCTCACTGTGCTCACCTAATGGACAGACTCTGTCAGGCTGACTGTAGTGGTTGGCGGTGGGGTAGGGTGAAGTGGGATATAAGGGAAACATGGATGCATTGTGGCTTTTTGTGGCAATTTTCCATTTCCTTTTAAAAGCGAGGTTGAATTCTCAGTTTGTACCTCTAAATAATTCAGGTGGCTTCATTTATTTTGAATTCTCCTCACATCGCTCCTCCTCTCCTGACCCACGTATCCTTGCCAGGGTAGCAGCACTTAAAATGCATTCTCGTCATCCATATATTTATAAAGGCTCATCCAGAGATTCTCTGTGGTGTGCTCCAGCTCTAGCATTACCCAGAGAGCATTCGCAGTGAGATGTGAAGAGAATGCTGAGATGTGTGGGGGATATTTTTTGTCTGTGTCTCTCTGTCTGTGTCTGAGCCAGGAGAGAGCGAGGGAGGAGGAGAGAAGCCAGCATCTCAGATGTTTCGTCATCCCAGTTTTTCATTTTCACTTTCTTTGGCACCTGAAATTATACTCGCTGGCATACAGAAGAAGATGAACTGCATCCTCCATGTGAGGATTTAACGCTGGATGACATGCACACGCTCTGAAACAGCCTACCTCCACAGCAAACTCCCAGCTAGGCAGGCGGCATCACTCAGCCACAAAAAGAGAAATGAGTCTTTTAAATGTGGTCACGATTGACTGGAAGGAAAGGCATGGTGAGGAACTGCCCAAACCAAGCATGGCCTCAGCGCAGAGGAAGGAAGGAGCCACATTTTTTGTCATTAGACTAAATAGGCTTGTTCCCCTCCTATGCAGTGTCTGAGGATAATTAATTGAATAGCAATTACAGTCAATGTAGCTTGGTGCTTTATAAAAGATAATGTCATCAGAAGGGCTGCAGCTGAGATGGAGATTTTTAAAGCTCGTCAGCATTAGGATGCAAATGTCTATTCCTCGCTATTGGATGGCTCTCTCTGCCAGACAAGGCGGTGGGATGAAGGCCATCGTGCTTTCGAGCAGTTTAGTTTAGTCACAGCCCATACATTACATCCAAACGAGAAGACGCAAACAGTAGCTGAATCAAGCACCCTGAATCTGGTGCCTTGTCTAAGTTGTGGCCCAATTAAACCCCCCCACACACACACACACACACACACACACAACCCCCTTCCCTGTTGTACACAGAGTATGTGCACTTGGATGGGAAAACCATACCCCATTTATGGCCACACTACTTTAGATTCTCTTTAATTATAGATTAAAGTGTGCCTCTGGTGCTGCTCAAAATATGCTCACTTTTCCCGGTCTTTAAATATGAAGTGTAGAGATTTTCTTCCTAAGACCCCTAGAAAATAATTCATTCATGTCATTCCTTCCAGTAGTGAGCCGACTGGCCTAGAGGGCCATAGGTCTGGGGACTTAAGCTCAAGCTGGGGGAGGTGGTGTACTCATAAAACCAAAACTGAAGCCTCTGTAAATGAATGCTTAGAAACTATAAAGCAGTTACAAAATGACTTTCCTATTTAATAGAAAACTAGTACCTAGTTTTGTGACATTTGGTCTACATTTTTGTGTACATGTCTGTGTAAAGTTTAAAATACACAGTTGCCACAGTCCTGGGTCAGCATTGTATAAAGTGCTTACACGTTTCCTGTTTTAACATCAACAGCCATTTCTTCTCTCTCCCACAAACGGTAAACATTTTCACAATCACATCCCTCATTCATTTTCATCAGGTACTCTTGTTTGAGGCAAAACCTGAGGCAGACTTTGTCTGCATTGCTTTTTACACTGGGTTTTTGGCACCAAAGATTTGTGCAGCGCTACTCATTTATATTCACATCTTACACAGACAGACAATTATGAACAAATCAATCTTTGTTTTGAGGAAATGCATTCTAGCTTATGGCCACCTGTTATCGTTTCACAGAATTGTCTTTGGTTTGAGAACAACATTGCTAAAGTAGTCGGTACAACATCTGTCAGTGGCTTATTTGAGTAGACCAGATGATTGAGGCAGTAGATAGTTCCCAGCGCGAGGTCTAGATGAGTTTTCCCTCCCCAGTATCGAGGGACACAGTGTAATGTAGGCCAGTACCAGCCCATGGTACAGTACACTCTGTGTCGTGTACAGCTGCAGGGATGCTACTAGAACAATGAGCCTTTGCCTTTCCACAACAGCTCCTTAGGATCAGCCCTCAATTCAAGTTGGACTATTATTACTCTGTGGGCCACTCGTCACTGTGTGCAAACGGCGGTCAGAGAGGAGGGTAGCCTCTGATATGGGCTCTTATACTATGCCATAGGCCATTGTGGGTGAACTCGTGATGGAGGTAACTCCTGTTATAGTTTCACTATGGGGTAATAGCTTTGCTTTTCATGACTTTGGTCAGAATAATGCTGTAGTTAGCCTTTTAGTGTTGATTATAAATTGTAATGTGGTTTTGGAGAGAGAGTCTATTTGTTAACTGTATAGCATTATGCTTTGGCCAAATCCTCTTGCATAGCATCCAAACCTGCTCAACTGTCAAAGTCATCTTTTAAGCTGTGATACATGGGCAACATTTTGAAGTTGAAGCAATAGGCAATTTTGGCCAGCAGTATGTTTCATCATTCTTCTTTTCCTTCCAGCCCTAAATGACATTCACAGTGGTTGAATCTGAGTTGTCTCTCATCCCCGTTGTGAAGGCAATATTTCTAATTTCCATTGTTTTAAGGTAAAAATGCACAGGAAGTTTAGATCTTTTCAACTGTGGCAAATGTTTTCAATTGCCCAATTTTGTTTGACCTTTATTTACGTAGGCCCTAGGTAAAGTCAACTGAGCATGCTTGTTCAGGTGTCACAGCAGCAATTGGCAGAACAAAACCAAGAAATAGGGGAAGATAATAAAATACAGGTAATAATAAAGTACATGTAATAGGAGGTAATATAAATAAATACTTACTGTACAAAACAAAAACTATAAAATGATAGTGCCTACTGTCTAAAGTGGCATTGAACAATATTCCTGTGCAATAGATGGGCTCCTGTGCAAGATTGAATCCAAGGATATAGTCCAGAGATGTGTAATATCCATGTGTATATCATCATTACACTGCTGTGCGGAGGCGTATTAGTATCCTGTGCCCAATAGGTCTTAATCCATCTCTCCGTCCGTTTCAAAGTAAACCGCAAATGGCGATTTTGGACCAGGAATTGAGAGTATTGTGTATTCTCTCTGTGTCTTGCCAAATACGCATGATCCTAATGTTCTTCTGTGGTGTTTGACATAAGGTTTTATGACACTGACATGCTTCTGTGAGCGTTTTAAATTGTTTTTGAGTTCTCGTGTGGAAGGAGAGATTTTCGAAAACTGTTGGTGTGGACAGGAATTTTTTAGAAAAATGAGTTTTCAGAAATATCCATATACGTGTGGACAAGGCCTAAATCTCCCACCTGCAGTACGCCATAGAGGCATCAAATGAGGAGCGTCAAATGATGCTTCCAATGCATTCAGGCTTTTCAGAAGTTGCCAAAAATGATGGAAGGATGATAGTTGATCTTTTCTCTGAAACCCCAGGAGCTGGAATCAGATGCCATCCATAAGTGACAGTTATTCCACACGGTTCTCTAGCATTTTTTAGCACACCCTACACCCTAAAATCTGTTTAAGATGTACTGAAGGGACCTGGCATGAGACGTCCTAGTACTAGAGGTAGAACTAAAGCAATTTTGAAAAGAAAAGAAAAAGGTTAGTCATTCAGATGACTCTAACCTAAAGATGAAGCATGAATAATATGTTAAGAAATGCTGAACATCGTTTTCCAGTGAGGCAATTTGGTCTGGGATAGTAAACGGGATGCATTTTACAAACTAGGTTTTTCTGTGATCGGAATTTAATATTTTCAAATACATTCATTGAATTTTAATTCCACGTTGACACAAAAAAAGTAGTTTGTGCAGATTTCAGACCATCTATCTGATATAATGTATTTTGAAAAAAAATGGTAGCACAGGAATATGAAAAAACTCAAGGGGTGAATACTTTTAAAAGTCACTGTAGTTAATAAATCTAACTTCAGTTTGTTAATGTGTCTTCGTGCAATATATGTTGTCTTTAAAGGACATAATGTAGTCTGCAAATCCACGTAGTGTGCAGCTTGAAACAGGCTGTCTTTAGTGTATTGCAGTCAGACAATGAACACTTGGATGTGTAATCAAAACTCAGAGAATTACAATTAAAAAGAAAGAGCAAGCAAGCTGGGGAAGGACGGGCGGGTGGACCGGCAAGGAGGAGTGAGAGAGGGCCAGAGAGAGAGGAGAGAGCCAAGTCAAGTACTGCAATGACGAACAGCATTGACTCAATGTGTGTGCCTTGCCCCTTGCGTTCAAACATTCATCACTCAACTCTATCCAACCTCTGTCGTACTAATAACAACTTTATGTTGCAGTTAGGCTGTTTTTGCTGTTGTCATCAACGTTTCCTGAAGCAGTTTCCAGGAGTTAAGGCCTTTGCTGTAGCTTGTGTTCTTTCATTTATTCATTTCATTACTCTCAGTACTGTTTACTATAGCCTTCTCTTGTGGACATGTTGACTCATTGGATTTCCCCTCCATTTGATATTTAGACCTACGCTTATTTTTCTTCACTTCTGTCCCCCTCTTGGGGTTTCCCCTCTTCGTGATGAGAGGAAAAACTGGCCAGTTAGAGCTACACACTACACTAAATGGCAGGTAATGTTGACTGACCTGTGATGACCTCACTGACTCTGGGAGGAACTTCATAAAACCTGATAATGTAGATAAGATGCAGTTTGAGCAGGACGTAGTTAAGTAGTTAAATATTGATAAGGGAGTGAGTCACACAGACGTGCACACACACACACACAGCTTACTCTTGCCATTTTCTCACTATTAGTACAACAACTGAATGAGGAAGTAGACTGTATACAGCTCATTTCTTTTTTTGCCCAGAGAATCATTTGAAACGGATGCTAAAGTCAGAGCATAAAGAAGTACGAGCATAGGTCTCTTTCTTCACACAGCTCCCTTACACCTCATTAACTGTGTCTAAGTAGATTTTCTAAGTGGATTTTGTTGAAGCTTAATGACACAGCATTCCGCACTGAAGGAGCTCAGTGTTTTCGTACCTTGTGCTGAAGTTACAAAACCAAAAGAACAGACCCTGTTCAGAACAAAGCCTAACCTACCGTATTGTTTTGGGCTTACTTTTTTCAATTTGCTTCAGCACTATTGTAAGAAAAAGTCATAGCATTGGCAACGCTCTGCCTGTTTGACCACAAAATCCATTTGTGTAGGGATAAATAATACTTGCTCTGCCGTTGTAGCACCTGCAGCCACTAGTTTGTTTTCTGTGCAGTTTGCTCAGAGCACCCTCTTTGAGATACACATGTATGCTGCCTCGTCCACGCTTCACTTAACCCTTAGCACCAGGCTTAACAACTGGAGATGCAGGCATCCAAAACCCACTTTGCTGCCCAGAACAGTCCTGATGGCCAACACAATTTAAAATTGGTGTCTATACTCTGAGACAGGCTTACAGGCCACAATACACTGGCAACATGTTAAGACAACATTGATGTGCAATCTTGCAGACAGTTATCAGTAATAATAATACTGTTTATTGGTGATTACTCTTTGTTCCTTATTGACCACTGTTACCTGCATTAATTTTGTCATCTTAACAGACAGGGACGGTTACTCTTAGCTGTTTTAAAATGGTCTCCACCAAATTCAACTGATGCTACTGTCAGTGGCTTTTACTTTAGGCCAGTGGATTTGAGATGTTTTCTGTAAACCTACATTTTGAATACAGGACATATCCGGCCCCAAAGCTGATTTGACATACTATTGTATAGGATTATAATTCAGTGAAACGTATCCTGTCTAGATTGGGGCAGAGTTATTGATATAAGGGTATTGGACTTGAGGCTGACTGTTGACTGTCAACTATTTGTTCATTATAGATCAGTTCAACTAACAGCATGGAGATTGTGACCAAGTGGGATAGGTCACTGAATAGTGAGATGGTGTGACAGGACGCGGTGTCATCAGACCGAAGTCATCATTGAGAGTTTGGCACCAGCTGAATGCAGCCTTATATTTCCTCCGCTCTCAATGGAGTGCATTTTCCCCCTGTCCCAGCCTGTGCTCATTTTACAATGTGTGCATAATTTAATTTAGAGCATAATCTAATGTAAAGTTTCGAGCTCAGTCAATTCTCTAATGCATCATTTCTTTCAATTGAGCATTGGATGTTTTCTTTATTGATCCCCCTCCGCGTGTTGTAGCTAATGCATTTTCATCTAGCATGAATCTACTGTTTGGTAATGACATAGTGGCACTTGACTACAGTCCACTTTTGCTTTACTGTCTAACATAATTGGCTTTGAATGGCTTCGTTTGACCTTTGACAATGAGGCAAAGATAATGCAATCAGTTCTACTACTTCCTTACATTAGCATTTCTTGTCTGGCCTTGAGCTCACTGTTTTGGAGATGAGCATTGCGATCACGTAACTGCTCAAAAATGAATTGGGCCGCATGGTCTGACCCTCATTATATTTCACAGTGAATTCCCCACTAAATCGATGGGCATTCAATAGTTCTGTTCTTATCTTTAGCACCCCAGGGAATGGACCACTTCCTCTTTTAATATAGAATCTCATTTTCAGCATATATGTGTTAAACTGCCAACGTTTCTTTTGAGAATTGTCTCTAAGGCCCAGAGCTTGCTTATGTAGTAGGTTTTTGAGGTTGTTGAGTAACAATATTAGGCATAGCAGGGTTAGAAATTTACTTTGTATCCCCAGGGCTTTTTTTGCCCCCCTTAATTGATTTGAATCTTTGCATTTCGGGGGCACTGAAATTTTATGATGAAAAAGGTTATTAAACATCCTTATCATTTAAAAAATACAACTCCAATTAATGACCTCGAAAACGGTTAACTTCATTTTATTATTAAATTCACAACACAGCTCAAGTGGATGTGTCATTGTCGACACTTATATGCCATTTTGTGGCTGCGGCTGTCTTGGTGGCGCAAAGCGCTGTATTTTACAGTCTGCATTACAGTCTTCGTCCCGCCGACGAAAACATCCACGGAGACTGCTCCTCGCACACTAGCCGTTTTTGCAGCCGGGGTCTCACGGCAAGCTTTGCAATAAATTATCTGTTGACCACCCTCATCCTCGACCCCCACCCAGTCTAATCCCCACGACTCCATGGTACTCCGCTTAAAATTTTTATGTCGTTCTTTGGTTCCTCAGGAATCGTCTGCTGCTCTTTTTGTTTCGTTTTGGTTATAGTTAAAAACCGCTCCATCTTGTGTCTTCCATCAAAGGCATTCAGATGGTGGGAGTGACGTCGGCGTCTGATCGAACAGATTTAATAAACCACGTCTTTCACTTGTCAGTTAAATTAATTGTAATATAAATGTGTATACTATGTTTGATAACGTAATGTTAATGTATATAATTATGAAACTGTCTGGGGCTTTTTTTGCCCCCCTTAACTGATTTTCGAGCGCATATGGTCCATTTTCGAGGGCATTTTTGCCCCAAGCCCCCATTAATTTCAAACCCTAAGGCATAGGCTATATGAAAACCAGTGTTTGTTTATCTAGTAGGCCTGCGACCTTGAGGCTGTGTTGCATTAACGCGGCTCTGCTGCATAATGACTCCCAAAGAGACGGACACAGGTGAAAGATTGGCACTAGCGTAAGCTAGCCAGCTAATACTGTTGACTGTCTGGCTTCTCACCCAGAAGTCCAAGCCAGAGCCCTTTGCAGGTCTTATAACTCAAAGCTAATTTGTTCTGTAAATTGTGCTCTGTAAATTTGCACTGGGAAATTTGCTTCGTCTGCATAGGCTTTTGAAAATGATGATTGCTTTTCCTGTTCCTGCATTTTTGTGTAATGTTATTTCAGTTATTCGGGATATACTATTGCAAATCTGGAACGCTGCTATTAAATTTGTAGATGGCATTTTCAAAGTGCACAGACTAAGGGTAACTGCCAGAAATACAGCATCTGATTCATAGAAATGAATAAGGGTAGTCCATAGGGGTGCTCTTGGCTTACAGCTCCTCCTGGGGCCTAGTTGTTGTTTGATATGGAAAATGGATGTGCTTGTGTCCTTGGATCCTGTTGTACTTCCTCTCTTTCTCTCTCCCTCCCTTCATCTTCTGGCAGGCGGGTCCATCCGGATGGTCCTGCTGGAGGAGTGTCGGTGTGTGTCGAGTGGGTAGGGGATGGTAGCTTTGACAGCCACACTGAGGTGTGAACTCTGCTGCTCACGCATAACGGAGCATTATGTAAGCTAAGCTGCCTGTTTGCTTCTTCAGTCTGGACTGGAGAGAAGACGGGAATCAGTCAGAATTTCAGACAAGGAATTTGGCCTTTATTTTGTGTTATTTGACTGCTAATGAGAAGCAAATTATTGCATACATTGGAGTTATGTTTGCTATGTTTTTGTCCCCACATGCATTAATTAGGCTCCCAAGTGTCTGAGGCTATTCTTTGATCTAACCTGTTGTCAGATACAGACTGTGTACAGCTCACTGTCCAGCTGGCCTTTATTCATTCCCCAACGCTGGTCCAGAATCAGCTGTCCATGGAGACCTGACAGGGTTTTGTCCCTAATCCCGCATGATGCTGGCCCGTGTATCAGATACTGCAGATCCCCTGCCTACATAGCCTTAATAATTTACAGGCACAGTAATAGCTGCACAACTTGTATTTAAGCCGAGAACACAACTACGTTCATGGGCTGGTGCGTTGGGTCCCTCACTTGAGCAGGGTGTTGTTGACTGGCAGAGGAGAGAGAAGCTGAAAGTATGCAGCATACATAAAGAGATTAGGGATGTGCCGATTAGGCTTGGGCGATATCCAAAATTGTATATCGTGATGCAGTCCCGCCCAAATATCGCGATACACAATATTATTGTCGTTGTTTCAGGTACATACATTACATATTATATATACTAGCGGCCCGTGCAAATTCGACCATGAAAGTCACTGTTGT
>OMLI01075649.1:0-11113 GCA_900302605.1 Rondeletia loricata | reverse complement strand
GTGGTTCATCCTCCCCTGCTTTCACTCTCCATATGGCACATACACTATTGTAGGGCTGTCTGTAGTGCTTTTAAGACTGGAATCAGTTTTGCCCTCTTTTGAAGAAAAAACAACATGAATCATAGCTGTTGAAAATGAAAAACTAGTACATTTAAGTCCCCCCCCATCTGTTTGTCTCTGTAATAACCATGTGTTTTGTCGGGTCAGAATAAGGTGAATGTACTACGACAAGGAGAACACCAGCGACTCTTCCACTTCCTCCTCTTCTCTCACTCTCAAGTTCAACGACACTCGAGGATTCTCAGTGCACTGTGGGATGTGTGTGAGAGGAAAACAAGGGTAAACGGCGTCGGCAGTTCTTGGCAAAAAATAAAGGAGCGAAGGAGAGACAAAAAGATGAGTGCCAAAGAGATCCTTAATTTTTAATTTTCAGTGAAGGGGGAGGGGGGTCGCAGTGGATGAGAGGTGGGGCGCCTGTTGTCTATCTGGTCGCCCTCTCACAGGCGCTTCTGGGTGATGAGTGACCCCACCACGACCCCGGTCACCAGGGTCATCGCCGCCAGCATCCACTTCCTGAAGCTCTCCCGAGACCTCCTGCTCTCTGCCGCCGCGTCCTGGCCGTAGATCTCGGCAAAGCGCTCCCATCCTCCTTGGCTGTGGATCCAGGGCTGGATGTGGTTGTCCAGGTAGACCGTCATCCACTCGGCGATGCTGGCCACCAGCGGACTCATCTCCTTCTCCACGCACTTGACGCACAGCGCCTCGCCGAACACGAACAGCCCCACCACTCTGCCCCAGTTGACGCCGTCCCGGAACACCTCGTCCATCACGCTCTCAAAGCTCTGGTAGGCCGTGGCCGGCGTGATGTGCAGGTCGTTGAAGACACGGGCGAAACGCAGCTCAAACTCGTTGGCCGAGTCCCGGAGGGCCTCCTTCACCGCGTCAAGGCTCGTCGTTGACGGCGACCGTTGCCGACTCAGGGGGGACGGCGGCGGGGTCCCGGGACTCGTGCCGTTGAGAGTCCCGTTGGCGTGCATCACTACCTGCTGTTCCTCCGCCACCCCAGCCTGCCCCCCATCAGTCCTGTTTGGGGACTCTATGAGCCCGATGTGGTTGAATGGATAGTTTCTCTGGGAGAGTTTATAGTTTATGTAGAAAACCACCAGTTCTCTGTTTTGAGACATTGTGAATTTAAGGTTCCGTCTTTTCCTTCTCGTTGCTCCGGTCCGTCTCTGCTCCTCTCTTTGTCGAGCCTTATTGTGTTAGAGTAAACACACACTGTACCAGGCTTTCTCCCTCACTTTCCTCTGTTCAGACCACCATGGTCAGCTGATATCCAGAGGACAGTTGGGGGGTAAAACCCAAACCTACACAAGGCTGACGAATCGGCTCAGGCCCTGTGGAGAGACAACAATGAAAGGTCAAAGTCTGGCTAGCCTATAGGATGCTGTGTTTGGATGCTGTGTTTGGGTGCGCGTGTGTGTGTGTGTAAGGGAGTTTGCTATGGTGGCTGTAGACTTTCAAATTAAATTTGGACAGGTGGGGTCAAAGTGCACCTCTCTAATTGGGCTGTTACATATGGAGCAGATGGCGATGATATTCATGAGACAATAGTGGAGCGAGTGTGTGTGTGTGTGTGTGTGCGTGTGTGTGTGTGTGTGTGTGTATGTGAGAGGAGGATGTGAGGCTTTAGGTTAGGAAAGATCAAAGGGACAGGCTGGCTGAAGGCCCCACACAGACGGTGAACTCTGACCTCTAGTCCGAGCATCTAGGCACCTTGGTCAGCAAACCCTTGTATCTCCATACAAAACTGCATTATTTTCCCCAGGTATTTCTGACATCTTATAATTCATTATCAGTGGTTTGGTTTGGAGGACACTTTTTTTGTTTTTTACATGCAGAAAATGTCAGCTATTTATTACAGTACTAAGTATGGATATAAGAGGTGTCTGCAGGATACTGATAACATAAAATCACAGTAAAAACACTATTGTTCCAAAATGATGTCAGTATAACAAAGAGCCTAGCTGCCCAGAAAACGGTAGGTCTATGAAGTAATAAAAAAAGCTTAAATATATTTAAAAATATATATATTCATATGATCAAAGAGTAAACAAACGACCCCCAAAATAGCAGATTAGCACTGAAACAGAAATTGAAAATTTGAGGAAAGCATGGAGTTATTAATGATTGGATCTAGAAATCATCATACCATTTAAGTCAGCCACAGCCATTCCCCATCTGGCTGCTGTCTGTCATTGTCCCATTTATTATTGTGTGGAACCCAGTGATATAGTGGTAAATAAAAAGGTGGGTAAACTATGACCTCCATCTGGTGAACATCATAGCAAACAACTACCAATTTCCAAAAAAAATTATTTTCAGAAAAGCATTAATTTCTGCATTTTCCCTTATTCCCTGCCCTCATATAACTTGGTAACATCAGTTTAATACTACTTACTACGATGTATACTATGAATTTACCTCATGACGATGCATGTCAACATAGTCAGGTAAATTTAGTTGAGGTGGGCTTACCCTCCACTATATCCCTGAAACAAAAGACCCCCATACTAACAGAGCAGATTAGCTCTAAAAAAAAAAGAAGATGAAATGTATTATTTATTATTTGGTTATTTCTTGTTGGCTATAGGAATAATCTTGGCATTAAAGTCTGACAAAGCCATTCCCCTCATCTCGCTGCTGTCATTGTCCCAATCACTGGTGTGTGCAACCACACAAAAAGATGTGGGAGGAATGACTGATGATGATCCCAAACTGTGTGCTGGTTATCATGCGAGAACCTGACCTTTCTTATGGTAATATCGACATTTAAGATGATTGATGATTGTACTTTCAGCTTGTCTGAGGCTGATGGAGGGGAAACTCCATGTAAATAGTGGGTCTGTTATTACATAATAGGATAACAACTCCTCCTCACAGCACAATAGAAGCCCATGTACCGAGAGGAAGATCTCTCTTAGCTCCTGGCCAAACACGTGAACTGCTGTAGCTTTATCGTACATAAAAAGCATTATTTATGCAGTAATATGTTGTATAAAGACGGAAACAGCATGTTATAGAAGATAAAGACCAACAAGGCAGTAGTGTTTACACACATGGTCCCAAGCAACCAACACGTGGCGCGGGTTTTCTATCGTAGCCCAGCACCGATGTAAACATCACACAGTATCTCCAGGAACTTCACAAATTCGCAACCGACCATATTTGGTACCTGAATGCAACATTGTAATGGTGATCGCTCAAATATGAACTCGCATAAAGCAAGTTGTAGGTTCTATTGATGTTGTTGATTACAGTGGAATCTGGACTGTCATGATGAACCACCAGGGTAGCGATACTGTTTTGTCCCCGTCTTTAGCCACAGGTAGACGGGCTGTATATCTGCTTTTCGCCTGCCCTATCTGCATATCGATACGAATCTCTACACAAAACAATAATTCACATTTCACTTTGATCGCCCGCTCTGATACAGAAATAGATAAGACTAACGCCTTACCAGCAATGGGGAATAAAACCAGATGGGAGTTATCCTCGGATTGTTCACGACTTTTCTCAGTGTACACTCCAATGTACAGAGTCAGTCTGTCCCAAGAAGAGCTGTCAAAATCCAAGAATGGGAGGTAAAACCACTTCGCTACGTGCAGGACGTGTGTACTATGGTACTATATCGTCCATCCACATTATTGGCTGGACGATGAGTCTAGCCCTAGAAACCCAAATGTCCGTGACTGACTGACTGACTGTCAATAGTTCAAATTTCTCCCGCACGCTGTCTCCTTCTGGGAAACTAGACTAGGTAAAAACCTCGTATATGGCTGGACTCAGGAGTCAAATAACTTTATTTTCCCGTTAGGAACTTCATTTGAATAGCCCCAATGAGACGCTAGTATCATTTGAAAACGATGCACGCTGATAGACACCACTGACAGAACTTCAATGGATAGAACGGTGAATGCCATTCAAATCAACGTTCCAGTGACACCACGTACTTCACTTGTCGCCATTACAGCGCCATTACCTCACGTCCAAGTCCAACCCTCCCATAACGTAACACATGCTGCCTTCAAGTGCTGTTCGAAATATTGTAAACATCAAAGGTTTGCATGAACGACCCAATAAAGTTGCCTGAATTGTCTATGACAGGGGTTCCCAAACATTTTTACGTTGAGAAACTCTCAAATAAATATGCTTTAGACGACGGGCCCCCATATGATAAGATTTTGTCTGAAGGAACACCATCCAAGAAGATTTTTGTAGTTAGATATGACTTGGTACAAAATTATACTGTCTACTGTAGGTTGGGCGGTAACAGGGGACACAGTGAAACATATGAACAAAATAGTCATACTCATACATTCTCTCATTGTACTTATTTCTATGGAGTGAAATAATAGTGAAATTAAGCTTAATTTCGATGAAACCATTTCAAGGACCCTAGGTGGTCCCCAGACCCCAGTTGGGAACCACTGTTCAATGATACTCCAGTTGCCAAGATGGAAGCCATGTCAACAACTTTAATATTACATGTGACATGTTTGCAATTCTGTGCCCATAATTAGACTTGTTGTATGTCTCTATTTTCACTATCTGTTTAACATTTAGTTGTCATAGAACAACTTTTGGTTAATTACTTAAAACATCATACACATGTGCACATGTTCTCTTCTTCATTCTGCCACTGTAGCACAAAGTAGCTCTAAAATAAATACATTGTTTTGTAATTTCCAACCAAAAGCGCAAACCAAATAGAATTTACTAAACGGAATCACAAGCTTACGAGGAGCACTTGAAGGCAGCAAAATATTTCCATTCTATCTCCTATCATAAACACTGGGTATAGGACCTTTAATCACAACGCCAACGCTCCTCTGCGCCACCACCCTCTGTTCAAACTAGCCCAGTTCAAGCTCTAAATAGACCTCACCACATATAGTCAGCATAACAAACCTAATTCATCACAAAAGCATTACAGACAGAAACATCTCCGCCTGCACTACTGTAGATGGCCATTGTAAATGTAATGAATATGGCTGTCAGTGTCAGAGAGGGGCTTGGTGCGTTCGCAGATTCGCAGCCTGAAAGCCAATGAAGGCGTATGTACAGGAGCAAATGTATTTAGTGCAATTACTCATATACGTTGCATCAAACAGAATGAGATTAGACGAAGAAAGCAAGCTGGGAACAAAATTATGGTTATTCTTCCCAATCTGTCGAGCTGCCGGAAAATCCTCCTCTAGCTGGAATCAGACTGGAGCCACCACCTCTATCACTGATTCTCTAATGAAGCAGCCAACACTACTGATCCATGCATCGGGACTAGAGTCACAAACTAATCAGAAGCTCTTACTTGTAGGGTAGTCTCCATAAAGTCATGTCTGGCGGCTCAGTCGGCACACAATCCACACATCAGCAAGAGGAATCATATCCGTCACTGTTAGCCTGCCCGCTGCTAAGCTAGCGAGCTGCTCTCATAGATCCGCCCACAACTCACTACGTATCAGGCTGTTCAGTCATCAGTCCAGTCCAACTAGATAGGTGACTATTCATTCAATGTGGAGAAGCTACAACAAATGCATGACGGAGAGAACTGTAGTTTCTCGCTGGAGAATGCCATTTATCTCGCAGTGACATTCTGACTTAGCATACAAGCTAGCCGGCTAGCAGCGAGGAAGTGCTAGCTAACTTGCTAAAGTTAATTGGTTAGTTTATGTTAGCTGCAGCATCACTTGTTCTGTAAATGAATGATTTAACGTGGTAGTTTAGTGGAACTGTCCCATACCTCACCGTCTGCCTGTGTAGTTATTGGTTTATGGATTTATACATGGCGTCTTCCTTGATAGATGTCCATCGAGCAGCTGTTAGACAGCTTTCCTCTTTACTTCCCAAAACAAAGGATGCGACAAGTCTCCATGGTAACCTTTGTTACCCCCAAATCTAGTGCTCTACAGTCTGGTGTTCAGTTTGAACAGAGCGGCACCCTGCGGTCACCTTTAAAAACACAGTGTAAATGCCATTTCCCCATCTCAACTCTAATTCTCACAAGTAAATAGAAATATCAGTAAATTAATAATGAATGGTTAGACCCCGTCTTTCGTGTTAGAGCCCCGTGTCACCTTGAGCAAGTCAATAAATCCAGTGTTGCCAACTCCTCAGTAAGGAAAGTAGCTATTGGCTGTCCTAAAAGTCGCTAGAAGTCGCTAAATGACGTCAACTTTCTTCTGTCGATTATTGTATTTTTGGCTGGAGTGAGTCCAGCCCTCGAAGTGCAGTTGTCCGTGACTGAGTGACTGACGAGTGACTGATGAAGTTACACCATTGGTCCACTAGTCTGATGATGTCATCACATCATGACATCATCACATTGTGACATCATCACATCATAGTCCCGTCCTAGTCCCGGGGGAGGGGCCCACGGCAGCACCCGCTGCTCGTTGAGAAGAGGAAGAACGATATGTGCTTTCACCTCAGTCTCCAATAATACCAGAAAAAGTCGCTAGATAGTCGCTTTTCTGAAAAGGAGTCGCTAGAGGGGTCTGAATATTCGCTAAATATAGCGACAAAGTCGCTAAGTTGGCAACACTGAATAAATCCCTCCCAGCTCCAGGGCTGCTGTTCTGTAGCTGACCCTGACCTCTGACCTCCCTGAGGAGGGGGAAAGCAAAAAGATGCCCAATGATGATCAATAAAGTATCATATTAATTATGACTGTTACATTCATCATTCATGATATCCATGGTTCCACACCTCCCAGTCAATAATTAACTCAAGAGCTGAATCATAAGGCATTGGACTGGATCAGAATTCAGGGTTTATTGATTACTTCACCAAATGCTTGGAAGATTACATCACAATATTATGTATAGAACAGTATAGCACTTTCATTTCTCTGTATCTTACATTGAAAACTTTACAGTCTGTATTTCTCCGTATACTGTATATATATATTTATATATTCCCTAGTTTTAGGGAAGAAAAGTAGACATCCATAGTTGCGAGGGAAGGAATGCTTCTCAAAAAATATTTAAATGCACTTTAAATAATTACATACATCCTTCTTTTAAAAAAAAGGTGCAGAATAAACTATAAAGGATTACTACAGGGAGGTTCCAGTATTTATATGGAAGTGAGGTTTGGTTTCGCTTTATTCCTGAACCCCTCTGTGGTTGAATTCTTCTGTTGAATGTGACACAACACTGACTGGCATTCCAATCACCCAGAGGAAGATCGTATACTGAGCGGTGTTAATACATGAGCGAACTCTCCAACACAGACGCCAACAAGTGTGCAAAAGAATGTGGAAAATAGAAAACCACTGGAGTAGAGGGAGGGTAAATACCTTCGTTGTTTATGAGCATGAAAATACAAACACAATGTCTCACTGTATAGGGCCCATTCATGGGTTAGTGGACTCGTTCGAAGGAGCTAAGAGACAATTGTAATTCTACAACCTGGAGGAGTTGATTCCAGGTTTAGTTCTCCGACCTCAGAACAGTCTAAGGCTTACTGGGTCAACACAAGAGGGAATGCATGACATAGGGAAGTAGCCAGTCTTTTTGTAAACTGGCAATAATCATGAAAAAATAATCATAAAACAAATTAAAGCAAGCGAGCAAAATAAATAAGTAAAATCTCATTGACAGGCAATAGTGATGAACGTGACAGGATGATATGGTGGTGTGGCAGAGAGCAGAGGCTAGAAGCACGAGCCATCACAGAAATGAAGCTGCGCTGGGTTACAGATCAGTTAGACCTTTGATAGTGATGTCAGGGATGCAGGTTGTTGTCACTTGCAGCTGAGACTCTTCATCTCTTTGCAAATAGCAATAAGCCTACTATCTAATAGCAGTGACTTAAGAGGGGACATAAACACGTCAGTGAAAAACAAAGCTTTGGGATGGGCATTGATAGATGAGGGTTCAGTTACCACAATATATGTTGATCAGATCACCAAACTCACATTAAGGGCGACACTCATGGTGTCATCATTTTCTAATAGGCACAGGTGGCCAAAGGACCCTTTCTGCTAGGTAAATTGTAAGGTTCATCAAGTTCAATGGTATCTTTCATTTGCTTTCAGCGTTTAGATATACATTTTTGTTTTTTAGAGATACATTTTTGTTCATAAAAAAACAACGACAACAAAGAGAAACAAACAAAAACAGGTACAGGTACAGGGTTTGCAACAATATCAATAAATTATTTGTTTACAGTTCTTTTCTAGTCATTACATTTTTAGATGAGTCAGGGGGATGATGACAGACAACAGTCAGCAGAGAGGCCTGTCCTGGTCACAGTGCTGTTCATCCCCAAGAAAAAGAAGGGAAGAAGGACAGGAGACGAAAGTTTCTACAAGTGGAACGCAGGAGAAAAACTGAACACTTTAAATGCTTCTCCTCTATCCGAGACAAGAGCAGAACATTGCACTTCAAAAGAGTCCTGATCTGAGAGAGAATAGCTACAGTCTACGTCATCTTTCTCCTGTAAACTGCTTCAGTTCAGAAGAGGGGAAAAAAGTCTCTTAACACGTTATGCCCACCTATAGTCCACCCATCAGTCTCTGTCATCTCCATTTCCCCATCCATCCATCCCTCCAACACATTTGCACATCCTAGGATGCAGGCATCTGAGAGGGCGGCCCCTCAGGAGCAGCGATGTGGAAGACGGAGCCTATGCGCAGGAAGAAATGCCTGAGGACGGCCCGCAGCTCAGGGATCAGGTCAAACTGCATCATTTCACACAGGTGGGGGTAGTAGCAGGACGCATGGGGCTTGAACTGGAGTAGCAGAGGAAAGGAAAGCAAAAAAAGATGTGGATTAGCACCAAACAGATGATTCAACCCAGTGACATACCTTTTCGGCAGCAATTTTATTGAACTATGAAATTATACATTTGCATTGCATATTGGCAAATATGCCACTAAGATTTGTTTTAACTTCTTTCCCACTGCTGGAAACTTTCCCACTGCTGGAAATTTGCAGCAGGCCTTACAGAAGAGGATAGTGCTGTTTTCCCCACTCTGTCCCCAACCAGTCCATCTTCCATCCCGTGATTGTTGAGTGTTTCACGATATTGGTTGTTACGTTTTTTGCAGTGGTTTATGTGGTGTCTGTATTTTCTTCTACTGCTGGCTGCGTGGTGCAATTTTTTTTTTATGCTTCAGGCCGTGTACTCAGTTGTTTTATGATCAAACACCACTAAATGTTTCTGGCCCAGAACACACTGGAAAGAATCACCTGGTCATAGGCTCTCACAAATCATCTCCGGTGCCCCCTCATTTTTAAACTCGCAGGCATTTTATGAACTTTCAAGTGAATTTTTGCCCCGAGCCCCCATTAATTTCAGATTCTGGTTCACAGTTGCTTACAGTTGGGCTTACTTGCAATCCAGAGCTCCATCATGTTTGCAAATATAGGCCTTGGTCCCTGCCCTGCCTGCATAAAACTCTTGCCCTTTACATACTGTTACGACTAACTGTGACTGACTCATCTCCTTCCTCTATTGAAGTCAAATGTGTAGCCTTAGGGAGGAGAGGAGAGGAAAACACAGGACTGTCCTGTGCTTGTTAGTCAAATAGTTCTCAATGTCGGTTATGTCAACAGGAGCTCAAGGGTAGAGAGAGTTGACTCAAAGTCAAAATAACATCTTTGTAATTGACGAGGGTGTACAGAGTTGAGCTGGGCTTTCAGAATAACAGAACGTCTGACAGGAGATTCGAGTTGAGGTCAGTTAATGTTCGTGTGTGCGTGTGTCTGTCAGTGTATCTGACATTATAATTGGTAGTAGACTGTGAGTGTGTGTGTGTGTGTGTTCCTACCTTGTTGTCGGGCAGCCGTAGCGTCCTGGTGAGCAGCAGCATCAGCAGGCTGGTCCAAGCCTCTCGGTGGCTCTCTGAGGTCAGGCCGATGAAGTAGGCCAGAGCTTCACTACACACACTGAGAGAGACAACACACAAAAGTTACACTACTACCAACACAACACACAGCAATGATGTTTCCCCAACACTGAATATGCAGCATGGGTTAGCCTGCATACCGGACCTGCCAGGCTACCTACAAGATTTGAAATGGGGAATTTTGGTTTGAATTATGTTAAGGAGGCTAAAAATAAGTAATGAATACCCAACAAACACAAACACACATCAGGTACATGTTATAAGGCTGTTCCAAATCCAAGTGTATGTGTGACTAAATGGATTCAGCCAGACAAAGCAGGCCAAGACTACCACCCTGGGATAAAGAACCACCACCCATCATTTGACCATCAACACCACATACATACATATCCTACCATGTAATACATGACTCAACTGCTCCAGTGCAGCAGCTCAATAACTAACAAAATTATATATTATATATATTACATGCACAGTCTACAGTACATAAATGCACAGTAAAGTATGCGAGTACAGCCACGTATCAAAACAAAGCTCACTCACCATGGAACAAACACCAGTATGGCACTTCCCGCAAATGACATGGTTGGTGCTTATTTATCTAAGGTTTAACGTTTAACTAGCCCATTACACGTTGCAACATTTTGAGGTAATGGAGATGAGCAACTGTGATAATACTTGTGACCAACTAAACTTCGAACAAAAAGTTAGGAAATGTGTGTTTGGTAGATTATTTCTCTGTTGTAACAATGCTTCTTGGCAATAAATGTTATACCGTTGGAAAGCCTGTTTATTTCCCTTTTAAATGGTGTCCCATTTGTAAGGAACATGCATTTGTGGGATGAGCAGCACAGCCGAGTATGTGGGTTGCGCCCATGTAAAATATGCCAAATCTTCTCTGCCAATGCCAAACAGCTTATTCTGCTGTTGCTATTGACACTTGTTTGGTGTTGTTTGGTGGATTGGATGATTGAACAAGGACAATCAGTAACAAGGAAGAAACAAGACATATTGGCAATTTTACAATTTATTCATTTAACAATTTATTCATGCTACAGTCGGGAGCCTCAGTAGCATGTGGAAGAACCATACACAGCCACAACAGCCTGGCACCTCCTCCTCATGCTGGTCACATGACCACTCCTCAACCAGGATTTGTCGCAAGTCAGCCAACGTGGTTGTGTTGGTCACTCTAGC
>OMLI01075638.1:0-11979 GCA_900302605.1 Rondeletia loricata | reverse complement strand
AGAGAGAGAGAGAGAGAGAGAGAGAGAGAGAGAGAGAGAGAGAGAGAGAGAGAGGGAGGGAGAGAGAGATATGGGGTGCTGAAGAAGATGAAAAAGGATAAACCCGGCTATAATTGAGAGAAAGAGAGATGTGGTGGAATACAATTAGATCACCATACTAAAAGTATTGACAATTTTAGCATTTTAACTCAGTGTAACCTTGGTTATGCAGGCGTAAGACCTTTCATGTTGATATATGTAAGATGAAAAATGCTTTTTGATGTATACACATATTTCCACATCAAAGGAATAATAATGACTATGATTGATGAGTCTCTGAATGATGATTCTGCTATGTGATGAAACAGCTGAATGTTAAGCACTGACCAGTGGTGAATTCCTGAAGGAGTTAGAGCCGTGAATGAATTGTCTGCTTTGGCAAAGCATGTGTCAATAAAACATTGTGATGAATTTGCCAAGGTCAGAAAAAGTATCTGTTATATGAAGAGAAGAACATGTTGCGTTTCTTTAAGGAATTTATTTGTCTTTTTGTTGGTTGATGAACTATACTGGCTATTTTGCATGAGGCCTATGTGAGGGAAAAGGCGTTTTTTTTGGTATATGAAAACTTGTACTCAAGAGTATAAACGACCTGGTCTGAGATGATGAATAACGGGCAGCTGACAGTCTAATGCTGGGGTATTCAACCATGTCCCATGGAGAGGTTTTCATTCAACCAAAGACTGCACCGGGTGATTTCACTGATTAGCACACCTTCAACCAAAGAGGAGGAACTAATCAGTGAAATCACCTGGTGCAGTCTTTGGTTGAATTAAAACCTCTCCATGGGACATGGTTGAATACCTGCGTCATAATTATAGACTGGCATGCATTTTCTCAACACCTCACAGTCAGTTATACAGAATCAATTGAAGGTGGGACTGGTACAGCTAATAATAATAATAGATGCAGTAGAAAGGGTTGAGTTGTTCTGCGGCGCTGAGATTATATTTTTCTGTTAGTCTTGAGTGCCATCACACCTAGAGTTTGTTTTTCCTTGGTCCGAACCATAGCAGAAGTTTACTTTGTTTGCAGTTTTTTATTTTTTTCGTTTAGGTCATGGATGGGCAACCACGTGCCATGGAGTGCCAAGAGTCTGCAGGTTTTCCAACCAAAGATGTGTAGTGTTTGGTTGGAATGACAACCTGCAGACTCTTGGCACTCCATAGCACATGGTTGACAATGCCTGAGGTTCACACTGCCCAAGTACAAGCGAACCAGGGGTTGTGAACAAAAGTCACATGGACTCACATGTAGCTTGTTTATTGGACAGAGCTTTGGTAATCTGTCATCCCATGAAGTTAGAGATTTTCTAAACAAATTTGATGCCAGTCTCTGTAACTTTAGCTAAGCATGATGGACTTATCTGCGCTCTTTGCCGTGAGCATCAGTTGGTTTTCATTTGGTTCATTTCCATGCATGTCTACCTTATACCCATAAAACATTTCATTGATTTTGGAGTTGCTCCTGTAGTTGGTACGATTCCGTTCTTACTCCAGTTTGCTTGGAGGAGGACCAAGACCCGCGTTTTCAGGCGTTTATTTATTTGGTGTGCACGTGAGTTCTCACCTGCCCTAACGAACCAAACAAAGGAGTAAACGCTCCAGAGTTTGAATAAACCGCTCCAAACATGCTTGGTGGGAACACAGCCTTAAAGTTAGTTCCCTAATCATATGGCACAGACATTCCTAAAATCTATACATCCTCGCACACAGTGGCAGTTTGGCAGCCTACGGTGTCTAAATAGATTGTAAAATACAGCAATCCTTTCTGCCCCCTTCCAGGTGCAGACGGGCTGATGGGCGTCTACCTCTTCATGATCGGTGCCTATGACCTCAAGTTCCGTGGCGAGTACAACCGGCACGCTCAGGCCTGGATGGACAGCACTCAGTGTCAGGTCATCGGCTCCCTGGCCATGTTGTCCACCGAGGTGTCCGTCCTCCTTCTCACCTACCTCACCCTGGAGAAGTACATCTGCATCGTCTACCCCTTCCAGTACTTGACACCAGGCTGGCGGCGAACGGTCAGCATCCTGCTCGGGATATGGGTTTTCGGTTTTGTTGTTGCTTTCCTGCCGCTGGCCTGCAAGGGTCTGTTCCGCAACTTCTACGGAACCAACGGGGTTTGCTTCCCCTTGCACTCTGAGCAGCCTGAGACACTGTGGGCCCATGTTTACTCCATCGTTATTTTCCTGGGTGGGTGTGTTTGCTTGTAATAAACCTTTGAGTGTTCTTGTTGTTTACTGTATGTGGCTTTTTTGTTTTATTTAATCAATAGTAATTCTACCCTTATTCCCGAAAGCTCGTGTGTGCGTACTAAGAAACTAATCCCAGTTCTCTCAATAGGTCTGAACTTGGTGGCGTTCCTCATCATTGTCCTATCCTATGCCAGTATGTTCTACAACATCCAGAGAACAGGCACCCAGACCACTAAATACAGCAACCACATCAAGAAGGAGGTGACCATCGCCAAGAGGTTCTTCTCTATCGTCATCACTGACTCCCTCTGCTGGATCCCCATCTTCATCCTCAAGATCCTATCCCTGCTGCAGGTGGAGATTCCCGGTATAGTAGGATATAAAACTGTTATAGCACAACAGTTTTAAATTATTTTACTTATGTTATTTAACCCAGGCAGTCTAACCAGGTAGTCCCTTTGACGTTAAAAAGGGATTTTCAAGAGAGATTTTTAGCCACTTTAGTGAGGTGTGAGGCTACATACTCAGACGATGGTATCATTTTGTGTTGTGCAGAATCCATTGGAAGCTTGGCCTGTTTTAGTTCTTAAGTCCTCTGTAGAATTTCAAAGGAATATTCATTCTCATAAATTACTTTGATAAATTACTTTTGTGATCAACCACTCTTCGGCTAGCTCTGTTGTTTCATTTCTCTCTCGCTCTCTCCACTGGCAGGTACCATAAGCTCCTGGGTGGTCATATTTATCCTCCCCATCAACAGCGCCCTCAACCCCATCCTCTACACGCTGACCACACGGCCCTTCAAAGAGACCATTCTGCAGGTATGGGCCAACTACAGGCAGCAAAGGCCCCTGCTCAGCGGTCACCCAGCCAATCACCCATCACTCACCGGGCAGGAGATGTGTCCCCTGCAGGAGAACAGCCACGCCCTCACCTTGCCGGAATACACGGTGCACCCGTCGGAAATGGCGGGCGTCTTGGGCAAATCCCAGCTCGTCTCCTTGGAAAATACCAACAGAGGCATACAATGACATTATCGTTTGCACACACCAACAACAACAACAACAACAACAACATACAGCCATGTCCCTATGTGCACGCACACAGAAACAAACAAACACGCGCACAAATAAACTTTTCTAACCCTTCTTTAAACAGGCAAGGTGACTAACAGCGGAGCTACACTGATCTGTGGGTAACGTCATCAAAGAGCCACCTCGACCAATCAAATGTGATCCAGGGTTATCCATGTCGGCAAAGAAGACAGTGTTTCAATAATGTATTTAAAATACACATTTTAATGGGTTATAGACTGTTTATGTGTAAAAGGGCTTCACAAAAGCAGTTGCATAGTTTTTTTATATACCATTGATGCGCATACGTGTGTAGAGGAAATAGACCACTCTTTAATTTGTTACAATGGCAGTGCTCAGCTGTAGACGTGTTATGTCTCTAACGTGTACTGTAGCAGCCCGGTAAGGCTAAATTCACACTGGCCTGAATGCTCAATCCCAAATTGCTGCTCATATCCGATTTTTGGGGGGTTGACTGTTTGAGGCGTCTCCCCAAATACCAATCAAGTCGGCTATTTGGCTTTCTTTCCACTGTTGTGTCTCATTGGCCCTCATGCTAACGCGGGCTCAGCCAATGAGCCATGACTGAATGACACAAGATTCACTTGTTGTCATGGCAACACTGACTAATTCTGATGTGAGCGTTCAAATACAAGTCGCATGTTGGCGGCGTGCCTCAGGATCACATTTTGTACCACGTATCCATCCAGATCAGAATTGAAAAACATTTGACTCCATGAAGCTTTTTGCTGTTCACACTGATTAGAAAATGCAGATCTGTGTCACATGTGAGGGGGGAAAAATCTGAATTGGGACAGTTTCAGCTGCAGTGTGAACATAGCTTAAGTGTGGTTTCAAACTTATACTCTGTTTACTTTGTTTCGAATTGGAACGTGTTGTTACTTTGTTGCATTTACACATTGGTTTGGTTACGTTTCAAACAGCAAAATATCAACCAAATTTATCAACCAAAGCCACGCAGAAGCAGTCACTTCCCTCATTGGTCAGACATTTGGTGTGGGAAATCAACAAACGGTGGGAATTCTGCCTGTTGTGGTCCTCGTGTATAACAAAGGATTATCCCATTGTTTCTAGATTGAGATTTGGAATAAATAATTTATGAATTTCTCAGTTTTACAATTCAGTTTGTAGAAACAGGGGAATCTGCTGACACTCCTGCAAGTTAAACCACCGAGAACATTTTCTATTTGACTGTTTCTGTGATGTTACACGTGTTTCTTGTTATTGGCTGGGGTCACAGTCGGATCACATTCTCACTCCAAACAAACCAGTCATGGGTGTGTGATGCACTGGGGATTTAAAAGTAATAATCCATGACATTTTCATATAAATATATGTCAATTATTTTACTCTCTATCGCTGATGGATATAACCCAATAGTGATTCAACCTATACCCCCCAGTTCATTAAAGCTTTTACATTTACTGGTCTAAATACCTACAAACGGGTACCTCACTCCCGGAAAAATCCTTTGGTGCACAGGAAGTGATGGAACTACCCAGAAGAACTGGGGAGTTTGCATGAGCAGCGATTGCCACCTTGGCTGAACAAACAAAAAAAAGGCTGGTGCCTACAGAAACTCAAACTGCAACAACAGAAAAAGGAAAAAGGAACGGCTTAAAAGGAAATGGACCATCTCCGAGCCAAAACTACAGTGAACATTGGCATTGCCTTTCAAAGTTTGGTTTTGAAACTGGTTTCAAACTGTTTTGCTATGATGTATTAGTCTCTTGTCTACATTGAGTAACTTTATTATTATGTTGGGCCAGTGCCTAAATTGACATGCAGCTTGTTAGCTCTGTTGGTAAGTACTAACGTAGGACTAGTGCTAATGTAATTGCAAGCAGTCTCTGTCTTTTTTTCAATATAACATTATTGGTTGAGCATTTGCTTGCGGCTATCAACTGTAACAGATGAGCAGTAATAATGTAACTAAACAGTTGTTACATTGTTTTATAAAAACATGTTTGATATATTTATGTAGTATAGATGTTACCGTCTCTGTAGACGTGGTCGCTCTCACGCACCGGCTTCTGGCTTTGCGTTATTTGTAGTTGCTTGGCTCTTGTCTCAGTAGAACTCAGAACAGCCCATGCTTGTTTGTTTGGCGGCGTGGCGGATACTGTCACTCCAGTGACGTCAAAGTGGGAAGTGCAGTGCAAAACACCACAGCAATGACCGCTTATCACCAAAGATGATCTCACGGATTATCACTTTAAACGCTAGAGAGCAAAACCAGGAAGTATAAAAAAAATATGGTACATGAGGAAGTAGTTTAAATAAAACGTTTTAGCTCCTTGTGCTCGCAACAATTGATCCCACTTACCTCAAACACATTGGTCACACCTTTGCAATGTGTGTTCATCAAACAGTGCACTGAAAATGGACGCAAAATGCATTTTTTTTTTTGCACTTTGGTTTAGTTCACTTCTAGTTTACTTCACCAAACTCTTCTTTCTGGGAAGAAGAGCCTGAGTGAGAGCGAGGATGGTTTGTGATTATAGTATGACAGGGAAGCTTCTGTAAAATGGAGCTAAGAGCTTTAAACCAGCAGTATTCATTCACAGTCTTGTGCTATCAGCCACTAGGCAGCTCTACTGAAGCAGGTGGAGGGTGGGTTACCCTCATTTTAGCAGTCAATGTCACATCAAACTGCATGCTGTAATTTTCTAGTTGAATGTTTCCTTGATCACATGCAAACGTACTTGCTGCAAAAAACACAACTTTTTACATCAGGGTGCGCTCCTCATTTTGGCATTCATCCAATTCGCTAAGCAGGGCTAAAATGTCCACTTTGAAAACGATTTTGCCATTCATCCTTTGTCTTCAGCACACAAAAAGACACCGTCCTCGCCACTGCTGCTAGTTTTAAAATTCTAATTTTAGTAAAATAAGTGTTACTTGGTAGATTTAATGTATGAGGTAGGTATATTCAACAAAAGTATGTTTGCATTTGAGTAGGGCAAGTATAAACTAAACATATTGCCATGTAATTTGATGACATTCACTTCTAACGTAAAGAGACAGAACTACAAATTGGGGCACGTAGGCAGAAGTTATTAAGTGAGGGAAGAGTTATAGTCTTTATGTCCCCCACCTAGAATTTCCCAGCTGGTCTGGGGGTTTGAACCGGCAACCCTCCGGTCACAACCTTGCTTCACCAACCTTAACCTTCACCTTGTTTATTGACTTGAATTACTGAAATGTTCTCTCGAGGCTGAAGATATTTTTAGTCCATTAATTTGTTTTGGTCAGCAGGCGGTTGAGTAACTGTCAGGTACAGTATGCACTTTGATATGGAATGACACACAGCAGCGATTCCTGATTCCTGATTCCTGAAAATGGACTTTTTCAGATGGTACACTATAAATGTAAGAATGTACAGCAAATGTATATTTCTATAAAATTGAGCTGAATAAATCAGTCATTGTTATTATCAGTTGTGGAGTGGCCTGTATGTGCTAATATCTGTTTACATTCTGTTTCCACACACTCTGAAAACAGAAGAGATTTAATATATAAATACTTTTAAACTTGTGTGTTACCATTTCATTTGTTGTATTTACTGTGCCCTGCAATAAAAATGGTTATCTCAGAGCCTGGTTCTTTTCTTTTTTTTTTTCATTAATGAAATGTGGAATAAAAAATAGATTTATGTCAGATTACGTCTATTTCCTGTAGGATTATTTATTTGTTGTGCAAAGGAGGCCTCTGTTGACTTGTAATAGGACATAATTTAGAACAGTCCAGTAGTAGGTCAGTGTAATGCTTAATTTGATGCAATTTAAGGAAAAATCCACCCTAAAACAGATTTCATTTTATTCATATGCAGCGGTGTAGTGGCAAAAAGTTGGATAAACTCTATTCCACAAATTAAAAGATGGGTAAACTGAGTTTAGGTGGTTTTACCCTCCACTACATCCTTTTTCCTATGTTCCTGGACAGGTCATTCAAAATTTTTGAACATAAGCTTCTGTGACGTAATCAAGAGATGGTTAGGCTATACTTTATAATGGTGCGAGACTGAATTTGTGGGTGTAAAAGCTGAAACAAACATCCTATAGTCAGTGGAACAGCTTTAGAGAGCGTGTCTTATAGGCTTACATCACATTAGCAGTGGTAAACAAAAAGATGGGTGAACTATGACCTCCAGTCTGTGATCTTCATAAGGCAACAAACCACCAAGCAAAGCAAAAAGTGAATTCTATTTTCAGAAAAGCAATAACGTATGCTTTTTCCCTTAACATGTCATATTTTCATACATTTAAATAAGTTTGATACTATTTACTATGGTGATACAAATTCAGCCAAAACAGATGGGTAACAGTCATGTTTACAAATATTATTCAAAATTTTCCCCGTGAAAACAGTGGATAGTGCCTTTAATACCAGTTTACTAGGATTCCTAATTCCTATATGTTTTTCCATTTGGTTTTATCGCACATTTTAACGATGTAATCTTTACAGATCTACTCTCGCGCAGGTACCACTCCTTTTTAGAGCGACTCCGCCGCAGCAGCGCAATTCTTGACACTCTCGAACGTTGATGTTATGAGACGTGTTTCGTAAGGAAGCTAGGCTAACGTTAGCTGTCTCGGTTCAGGATTGTGTCACAAGTTACACAAGCTTTGCAGAGGCAACGAAGTTCACTGCTGTTCGCTAGTGAACTTGCACTAGCTGACGGACTCATAACGTTATAATAATGTTTCCGGCTAGCAGATATTCAATTCAAGGTAAGTTAGCAAACGTCGGCTAACCAGCTTGCCCCCCTTGGCACGAGAGGTAAGCTGTTAACGAATCTTACTGACTTTGTTGTTAACGTTACGTGTAACTTCACGACTTGCATGTTAACTTCAGCCTCTTATCAAGGGTCAAGTGCAGAATAATGTGCTGCCTGCTTAACGTTAGTTTGGTGGCTTTCTACAAAGCGCTAGCCTTAAGCTGACGTTATAGCATTAGCCAGCAGCTGGAAATCCCATTGGTGTTAGCATCAAGCTAAAATCTGGGTTAAAGTTGAAGCCAGATGTAGGTCACCTGGACAGTGTCCTTGTTCCGTTTTATATGTCCCATTCACGCTTGTTCGGAAAAAAATAGAAGTGGTTATTAACTTGTCGTGGTTATGACCATTACCTTGAAGTGTTTTGCTGTTGAAGAAGTGGTTTTATTTTAGTCATGGACTTTGGGTTTAGCTGCTGTAGCTCTGCTAGCTAGCACGCTGCAATCTGAATGTTATATAACAGCTGCTTGACATATTCATAACCACAAAATTTTTTGATTTCCCCCCTCCCTTTTATTCGTTTTTGAGGTGATATGTTTTCATAAACCCTCTTGGTATTTGTCTCACCTGCTCAGATTTGTTACTTTTACTTTGTTACATGTATGATTTAATCATTGTATATTAGCATTAAGCAAACAACTAAACCAGAGAGTGCTCAGTGGGATATACAACCACATGCCCACCAGTTTGAGCTGGTCCTGACTGGGAGCTGGTCTCTGTCTCTTGCAGCCCACAGGTGTATCAGGGCATTGAAAACAGTCCAGGCAGACCATGCTGCCCCTCAGCTGTACACAGCTGTATACAGACGGACATGCTCTTCAGTCTCAACACCCCGAATTACAACACACTACACCATCCACCCTCGGGATAAAGACCCACGATGGGAAGGTAAGACACTGCGTCATCCTGAATTGTCCTGAGGCGTTTTCAGAATCACTTTAACTGTCAAGTTAAAAAAATGGGCACAGATTTGTCTTGTTGAGGTTTATGCAAGGACATATCGACAACTACGATAGTTTATCTATATGCCATGATTGCTTCTAGTGTTTGTAGACTATCTTGTATCACTTTACAGTGTACTACACTACCTTTGTCATGCACTTCTTAGGTAATGACATGCACGATCTGTCATAACCCATGACCCACTTCTATTCATTTTTGATACTCCATTGTACACAGGGCTACTGCACCAACTGGACACCCAGCAGTTATTACTTTTTGTCTGTTTTAAAAGTAAAAGGTCGTCAAAGTTGTGCATCCCACCCAAAATCTACTCGAATTGTGGTAGAGGAACATGAAGCATTTCAAGAGACAAAACACTACCTTACCATTCCTGCCAACTCCAGGGCAGGACAGTGTTTTCCTCTGTGGTTCTCAGACTCTGTACGTGCCTCGCCCCACACTATGTAGATATGCTTGTTTATTTCACAAGACCTAGGCTCAAACATAGTGAGCAAAGGTTGTGATTTTTTTCTTGTTTCTTTTCAATCTGATTCAATTCAATTTATTTGTAAAGGGACAGTGTACATTAATCAACATTAAAAACAAAATGTAAATGTACCCAAGTTAGCCAAAAGGCTCGTTTTCATCAGGCCTGTTGGTGCCAATGTCACTGAGATTTTCCTTAACCATTTATTAGCCGTTGCCTAATTCAGGTGGACCCGTTATGGGGAGCATTAATGTTCACATTGTGAGTCACTGGTGTGGGTATGTCTATTTTTGACTATTCGAATCGACTCTGAAATTCTACTACTAAAAAATTGAATGAAAATGCCCATTCCCAGTTATTAGTTTGGTGTTTCCACTGGGAATAGAACCCCTACTCCTAGCAGTTTTGGTGCCAGGCTTTTCCCACTGAGCCACACAGGGCTACATTTCCCCTCCTAAAATAGAGCAAAATTAAATTAGGATGATGCAGTATTCCTATCTTTCGTTTGTGAAATATTGGTGTCTTTTTGGTCTCCTCTCAGGCGTAGAGATGGAGAGGTTTGCCGATGAGGCCGATGTGGTGATAGTAGGTGGGGGCCCTGCTGGCCTTTCAGCAGCCATCCGTCTGAAGCAACTAGCCAACGAACACGGGAAGGAGCTGCGAGTCTGCCTGGTGGAGAAGGCTTCTCAGATCGGTGCACACACGCTGTCAGGGGCCTGCCTGGAGCCCTCTGCCCTGAACGAGCTCTTTCCTGATTGGAAGGAAAGAGGGGTAAGTGTCTCTCAGTCAGCAGGGTGGGAAATTAACTTTTTGATCCATTACCCAAGGTGTCTGGTAGACTCATAGACAAAACATGTTACCAGCCACTTCAGTGTTAAATTCAGTGTTAATGGGTCAATATGATACATGGTCTGGCTAGACGGTTCGTAAACCAGCCAGTCGCGCATCTTGCCTTCCTCGTCATATGGCCACTTCTCATTGAATTATCGCTTTTCCCCCCCTTTGGCCCCTATGTCTCCTCCTTCGTTTGCTGCAATGCACCACCTCTCTTATTATCGGTGTCTGCTGCCTCTTAACTCCAACGATATGTCGCCACATTCTGCTTCCAGTTTGACAGTCTTATCTAGCTTAATCAGGGTAGACAAGCTAAACTAACATAGTGGGGTAGCGGGTGAGGCTGCCCTCTTAATGTTTTTTTTGGTAAAGAGATTTCATATCAAAACTATTTGTTTTGAAACTACGTTGCTTAGTACGGTGCCCGGGAGTGGTCATGGGAAGAAAAAAAGGCATATGCATAAGTGTCACTGTGGGAGCATCCTTCATAAAGTGTTTACTAACTTGATATTTTTCGCCAGTTTGGGCAAACTTTGTTCACCCGCCAAAGTGGCTGGTGGACCTAACAAATTTACCAGCCACTGCACAAAATCACCCACATTTGGCGGGTGGTGGGTGTTAATTTCACACCCTGTCAGTGAGTCAATCAATCAATCCATCAATCAGTCAGTAGTAGGCCTAATTCAATGAATCATCTGTGATGGGACGTGCCCACATGATAACTCAAATTACATGCCTTCTCTCACCCACCTTTTTCCTCTAACAATTAAGATGGGTTTCTCAATAGGATCTCTCCGAGTATAACACAAAGGATGGTTACATCAGGTCCCGTGTATTGGTTAAATATGCTGAGCATGCATGTTCTTTTTCAGCAATGTCCTGTTTCACATTCATTTGCATACAATTACACCACAATTCATTCATTCACATTTGCATACACTTACACACAATCACGCTTGGGAAGGGTGTGTGTTTATGCGTGTGTGTGTTTGTGTCTCCTGGGTTCCTAGACATACACCCCAGTTACATGTGGATGTGAATGTTAATGCAGGCGTATAAGCAAACCCTCATAAAGCCATACTCTCCACAGCAGAATAACAACAACACAAGTTGTGCTCTTACCTCAGGCACCTCTGAACACTACAGTAACCGAAGATGTATTCAGCATTTTAACCGAGAAATACAGAATTCCTGTCCCCATCTTGCCAGGTAAGAGCTTGGTTTATTCAGTGTGAATAAAAATGGTATAATTGTTCCTTGGTTTGTGAGCTGCACTATTGGTCTGACCAGGTGTTTACATATTCTGTCTCCCAGATGGTATTATATTGCAGTTTATACTTAAGATAAATATTTTCCATCATGTCAGTAGGGTTGTCAAAAGTATCGATACTATCGAAGTATCGATATACCATATTTTTAGTATCGAAAATATTAAGTATTTTAAAAGTATCGAAAAGTATCGAAAGTAGCTATTTAACCTATCAGAAGTCATAAATGCTCTATAAACTCTAAAATGACTATATAGCTATGTGACAGGGCAGCTGTCTGCTCGCTTGCCCCCCAGCTAAATAGTCATTTTAGAGTTTATAAGAGCATTTATGACTTCTGA
>OMLI01075607.1:17455-34478 GCA_900302605.1 Rondeletia loricata | reverse complement strand
TGTGCATGTCCCACCAACCCAACCCTCAGCATCAGTCCACCACACTCCCTTGATGCCTTGGGTTGTCTCACATGGCTGTCCATGTGTGTGTGTGTGTGTGTGTGTGTGTGTGTGTGTGTGTGTGTGCGTGTGTGTGTGTGTGTGTGTGAGAGTGTCTGCACACCACTAGCACACTTGCTTAATCTCTTCAGGACCAGTGACTAAAACTGTTCTGTCAATGGTTGCCCTTATATTCTTCCTGTGCACGGTTCGTGTTTTTCAATCATATTAAGTGCGGAGGACATCCTAGTCGGATTATACAGCCATGCAATATGGGAAAAAATGAATGGGGTCTTGATGTGGTTCTCTGAACACGGCAGACGCTGAGTTTGTGTTTATTGCAGCTCATTGTGAGTGTGAAAGTGTGTTTGTGTGAAAAGGTTTCAGTTCATTATAGGTGATTGCCAAGAGCATGGTGCCAAGTCTGGCTCTAACCAGTATTAAGACGACACTGTAGCATGGCTGGGACAGTTATCTCTCCTAACCTTACTACTGACCACTCGTATTTTCTGCTGCTATGTTTTATCACTTCTCTAGCTCAAAACCTGTAGCAGCAAATCCTCCAGTGTTGCTGTAATAAGTGTTTGATTTTTCAGTGACAGTTATTTTGAGTTGATAGGTGTTGATTGGAGAGTTGTTTGTCCACTCATAGAGCTGATATGGCTCTGGGTCTGCTGTTCAAAAGTGTTGAATTAACTTTGACGGGTGTGGGCATAGTGTCGATTTTTACACTCTCAGACCATTTTCCTGTGCAGCAGCGTTTCCTGTAGAACTTCCTGTACATTTTTGGGGTGGGGGGAATTTTTGTTCTGAGACCTAAGTTCGCTCGTGGGCCCATTCCATGCTCCTATTTGGATATTTGTATCATGATATATGAACAATTGTCCTGTAATTGCAGTTTTAATTATTATTTTTTGAGGGCGGGCTGAACAATAAGGCCAGATGAAAGCTTCATTGTATGCGATTTCCAGCTGTGGGCGGTCACCACAGCTAAATGAATGTAAAGGAAACTAATAGTCATTAGTATTGTAATATCTATAAAAAATACTTTTTAGGTACTGTCTGATCTGCAATACATCTGCTATATGAGTACTAGTCTTAGATTTATCTTCAGAAGTCTTTTTTTTCAAGGTGTAACATTATCATCAAAACAATTGAAAACAACATGACTAACAATCCAACGTTTTCATTCAATATTCACGAGCAGAGTAAGCATTCAAAGACCCCTCCCTCCTTCGCTTTTCGAGGTCAGCGCTATTTATAACAAGAAATAACCAGAAACGAGCTCTGTTGCATCCTTTGGCACCAGTCTCTCTTCTCTCCACTCTAGAGCAACCGCTTCAAGCGTCTGCGGTTGCTCTAGTTCGCCTTGCCAGAGGTGTGGGTGGTGATGCGTTTATTTGATTTAAGGCTTACGCACAATGAAGCATTCTTGTTAAAACCATGACTCGAAAACGGCGTAATCTGGCACTCAGGAGATGAGCGTGGCTCTGTCAAATTGCGATTGGCTGCCCTTTGTTGCCATGGCGACTGTCGGTGGAAGTTATCCTTATAATGCTGAGTTTCTGTGTGTGTGTGTGTGTGTGTGTCTGTCTGTGTATTTATTTCGGGACACGTCCTCCCACTAGGCAGGGGGGCAGTGTGCTCTTACGTAACAACTTGTAGCATTTGGATGAAAAGTGGATTTTGCTTCAACAAGGCTTCTGGCAAGTCAAATTATGGTTGGATGGACGTGTGCCAGGACGGCGGTCTGGACAGAACACGGCATCGGGGACCCTCACTGTGAAATCTACTTACATTATTATAAACCCTTATTTATTAGTGTATTATGTGGTTCCTTATATACTGTATATTTATGTTATTCCATGCGTTATCGTATATATGTGTGTGTGTGCGTCTGTATCATGCATGAGTGTGTGTGTGTGTGTGTTGTGCCCAGTGAGTAACAAGCCTATTCTGTGTGTCTCTTGTAGAGAACTGATGAGGAGGCGGTGGTGGACCGCGGGGGCACGCGCTCCATGCTCAACACCAACTTTGAGAAGGAGGAGCTCGAAGGTAACGCCGGTGATATTCATCGTGTATTGTGTATTTTATCTGAGATCTGTGTTACACAATGAGCGAGTGCGACATCGGTGCAGCACTCCACATTTCCAATAAAGAGGATTAAATGAAAAATCCACTCGAAAACACTTTAATACCATTAAAAACAAAACAGCTATTGGCGATGTACTTTACATTTCTGAGTCCATTTTGTTGTTTGGTGGTGTCGTTTTCTTATTCCTGTGGATAACTGGACAAATGTAGACAACGTCACGTCAGGTCCAGATATTTCCAGCGCAGCTACAATCGAGTTTGATAGCAGAAAAAAGTTCAACAATCTAAAACATCAATGATGACCTTCAGTCCCTCAGAATTAAAGAGCAAGGGCTTCTTTCTAGAGCCGCTATTTTGCACCGACGTTCAACAAGCATACAGGGAGAGATCCATCGTAGAAGAGGCAGAGATACCAATTTCTCCACCGACAGCAGCCTCAATAGACCAGAATGCAATGCAGCCACCAGACATGTTGTGGTTTGAGTAAGGGGCGCAACTCACTTTTTCTTGCTCTTACTATTGAAACCGCTATCAGCTACCAGCTACACGTATAACCCACAGCGTAATGGAACAAGTTCAGGCACGTTCTCAGGGTGTTGTCGGAAGGCATTCTGGGAAATGTACCACCACTGGATTCTCCGTTGTAAGCTCCCAGTCCATATGCAGAAAAACACACACACATAAACACACCCCATGTCTTTTATTGTGTACTCAGCTTCAGTCCAAGGATCATTCTCAGGACAAACACACCCATTATTGATTGACTCTAGATTGGTCAGTGTGGAATGGATCTAGACAATCACTATTGACTGTGTTGGGCTCAATCGAGCAATACATAGGATTAACAGAGAAAAACATACTTACAAATACACAGAATGTGTAAATAGATACAAAGATACCAGTTTCAACAAATGACAATTGTGAAATAGTACTGGGAAAAAATAAGAAATCAAAAGGAAAAAAATTACAAAAATGAAGCATCTTGAGAAAACATCATAGAAAACAGAAGTGACACAATAAAACATTACAGTGGAAAACAAACAGATAAAAAAATCTGTTTGTTCAAAAGGTGAATTATAACTAGAACCAGAATTTTGCACTCCAGTGTTACGTTGCACTCTGAAAGTATTTGTTGTTGCCGGGCAACGGTCGCCTAGGCCGCCCACGGAGATGTCACCCTTTGATTGTGACACTCTGTGGGAGAGATAGTGCTTCCATCTCAAGGACCCCCATCCTCGGATTATGGTTGTTGTAATGGTTAGCTCTCTGTCTGGTGCCGTGGTAACGGTGACAATGCGTCAGCACAGCGCAGGAGTGGGAAATCCTTTGAAAACGTACGCCCTTGCAGATGCACGGGGAAAAAGAAAAGGGTCAGCGTGATATGACCTTTTTCTGTTGGGATTCCATGGAAAGAGAATGACTTTAGGATGAAGGTCACATGGAACACCGAAATTCAACACATGCTCAAACGCAAAGATCCTCCCAGTCACACACCACTGCGTCCGCCGCCACGTCTACCGCCGCGTCTTAGTTTTCTCATTATGTTGTCTGAGACCTCAATTAACCTCTATTCTGGATTCCTGTTGACGGTGGGAGGGGGGTTTATTGTGAACGGGCCTATCCAAATGCAGTGACATCAGCGTGTGATTCAGGGAGGTTAATGTTATGACTGTGCATTGCTTAGATCAGATTAGTGCGCCATGATGCGATTAGTCATGTCTCAGAGCAAGTGAAAACAATTCAGGACACTCATTTGAGAGAGTAGATATGATCTGGTACAGAGTGATATAACTGTCTATACTGTAGGTGGGGTGATAGCAGCAGTGGGGAGAGTGAAACTTATGATCAAAACAGCAATCCTTATGCAATCTCTCATTGTGCTATCTTCTAGTTAGTGAAACAGTAGGGGAATTAAACTGTTTCTCGTTTTCCCCTGGCGATCCACGGACCCCACTTTGCGAACCACTGACCTACCAAAGTCCTGAGCCTCAAATTGCCCAGGGTATGGATCCATTTGGTGTCACATTACGCTGGACGCTGTGCCCCCTCATATGGTGTAAGAGGCAGATAGAACAGGGTGTCCAGTAGTCTTGTCTGTGTCCGGCCACTGAACCGAGGGCCGGCGGGAAGGAAGCAGTGGCCGGGCAGCTCGACCGCAGTGAAAGAGGAGAACGTCAGCTTGGATTCTCTTCATGCCGACCCTGTGGACACACATGTTCACGCACGCACACACACTCGCACACTCACACATACACAGACACACAAACATAAGGGAAAAGGACAATGGAAAGGCCTTGTGCATATCTTGTACAATATCACTGCAGAATCTCTGTCTCATTATATATCCTTTACTGATTTAGCAAAATGACCCTGATCATAACAATCAGTACTCGATTTCTAGTACGTTGACCTCTTGTAACATTGCATTGTGGGTATTGTAGTACCATGCACTAGCATTTTTCCCAGAGATTGTGAAAAGTGAGAAAGATCAAAAGCAATTACATAAAAGCAAGTCTATAAAAGTGCATTTTAAGAAATATTTGAAGATGATACAGGCTTAGCTAGCCTAAGTTCCTTAGGCAGGGCATATCACCTTTAGTCTTGCGTTTAAACTGAGGGACAGCCTGAGGATCTTAGATATTAGATATTGTCGTTTCATGGATTAATGTTGTCTCCATTTTGTCTGCAGGTCACCGCACACTCTACATTGGGGTTCACGTTCCCCTGGGCAGGAAGTCGCACCGACGTCACCGTCACCATGGACACAGACACAGGAAGAGGTCCAAGGAGAGGGACTCCGGGGTGGACGATGGACGAGAGTCCCCCTCGCACAGTAGGTCTCCAAGATGTACTGAAGCGAAACGTGGAGAGTTACACGTGGTTGAATTACATTTTCACGGAAGATCCTGATGATGTAGTGCACCGTACAGAAAATCCCTTTGCTCTTTTATTACCAAACCTCTTCTACCAATGTACATCACTGTCACTCACTACTTTTCTGTTTCACATCTTTCCTTTGTCTTTGCACGCTGTTCTTTTCCTTTCCTTCCCTCCCCCTCTCCTCCTCCTCTCTCCACACCGCCCCCTCCGCCTCTCCCTGTCGCTGCAGCAGACACACCGGCCCAGAGGGTGCAGTTCCTGCTGGGGACAGAGGACGGCGACGAGGAGCACATCCCCCACGCCCTATTCACCGAGCTGGACGAGATCTGCCTCAGGGAGGGAGAGGACGCCGAATGGAAGGAGACAGCCAGGTACACAGAGCAGGCTGTTCCCAGCTGTGGTGTTGTTCTTTGTTGCACTTGATAGGTTGATCCTGTTAGTGTGCGAATGCGAGTTTATACCACACTGCTATTGCTATGGCGCCGTACTCGTCCAGGGAGACACTTTACTTTATACCATACCCTATCGAACTTCATCACGGTTTACAGCGCTTGAGAAAAACATTTTCTGCAAATCAAAAAAACCTTCAACTCTGAATCTTCACACCTTAGCTGCAACTTTTCACACAACACCCACAATTCGTGTGTTCAGAATGAACTACACGTCATCACCACAAATGTGCCATGGGAAAGAAGAGAATCGCTACTTGTTTTTGTGTTGATGTCTACAAATACACATGTATCATATCTGTGTTTTTATGCATTTTTGTGTGTGTGTGTGGGTGTGTATGGGGGGGTGGGGTGTACTTGCAAATCCATTGTGTGTGTGTTCATGTACTGTTTTTGTCTGATGCGTAGGTGGCTTAAGTTTGAGGAGGATGTGGAGGACGGTGGAGAGCGGTGGAGTAAGCCCTACGTAGCCACCCTGTCCCTACACAGTCTGTTCGAGCTTCGCAGCTGCATCATGAACGGCACGGTGATGCTGGACATGAGGGCCAACTCTCTGGAGGAGATCGCAGGTAGAGATCCTGGCCTGGACGGCGTCCTGTGGTCCTGTATAGGTCAATGGGTAGAGGCATGTCTCTCCCGGTCTCTCTTTATGCCTGTTAGCGCTGTAAAGATTAATTCTTACTGTCACAGCCTGGTAGGGCAGAGGACAGAATTTGGTTCACTGGCAATCTAAAAATTCAGGAATGGGGGACGGGTTTTATACCCTGCTACTATGTTGTTCCCGCTTTGCCATGCCTCTTCATATACAGTATATCCATAGACTTAGGATAGGATCATTTGACCTGGTCTGGGAAGGAATAATGGAACCGTATTTTATCAGAGATATTTTGGGGGAAAGGAAAGAGAGAGAAAAATTGCGCTGCCGGAGAGATCTGGTGAGCTTAACCTGGTTTTGGGTGATTTTAATCGGCAGCAGTGGGTGTTTTTTTTGTTGGAATAATCAGCTTAGCATCACTGGCTTCTACACAGGGACAGACGTTACCGAGGGTAAAGCCTCTGTGGATTTTGAAGTGAATTGTCAACGGACAGTCAACAGTAAATGTCCAATCCAACACTTGTGTGTTTGTGCGCTTCCCCGTGTGTGTTCTGTTCCTCAGAGATGGTTCTGGATCAGTACGAGGCGTCCGGCCCGGTGGGTCAGGAAGCCAGGAGGAGGATCCGCGAGGCGCTGCTAAAACAGCACCACCACCAGAACCACAAGAAGCTGGCCAACCGCATCCCCATCGTACGCTCCTTCGCAGATATTGGCAAGAAGCAGTCCGAGCCCCACTCCATGGACAAGAATGGTGAGCAAATGGTCCGAAGACACGCACAGACGCACACACACACACACTCCCACACACACACACACACACACACACACACACACACACACACACACACACACACACACACACACACACACACACACACACACACACACACGTCTGTCCAATTGCCAAACTGCGGTCTTGTCCACATTTTGCATTCCTCTCTACCTTTTTCCATGATGGCCATACACTTTATCGTATGTACTGTAAATATCTTATTATTATTTATAATCCTTTGCATGTTTTTTCCAGTGTCAAGTTTGTTGTGCCCATTTGTGACTTGCTGTTTGATATCTCCTTTTTCTCCTCTTGTTTGTGTTTGTACGTATGTGTTTGTCCTTGTCTAACATGTGCTTTGTATGTGTGTGTGTGTGTGTGTGTGTGTGTGTGTGTGCATGTGTGGGTGCGTGTGTGTGCCATTCTCTTATCCAGTAAATGGCATCTTCTATCATAGCATAAAATCTCCCGGCCATTCGTCTAAGAAAACACTCCCCGAGAACGCCCCACCCAGAAAGGTCTTTTCCTGTGCGGCGTGGCCGCGGTGTGTGTGTTGCCCCTCATGTGTGTCCACCCCTCCGTCACCTTTGAGCCCCTCCAAAAGCCGTGGCCACTTGTCCCCAGACACGCCCCTTGGCGAAACCAAGACCAAACGTCTTAGTTTCCATCAGGCAGTAGCGCAAGGCTACTCTCCCATCCCGCAGCAAGACACAGAACAGGAAATCTGTACAGGCAACTAGATGCTAAACTGATGCTAAACACTAAAAGTCTAGAAGTAGTGGTAGTAGTGGTAATTGTATAGAATAGTATAGATTATGAGGGGAGAGTATCATCATGAGGAGTCAGAAAACTGTAAGGTCATATCTTTTTTTATCACAGAAAAGACTAAATCAAATGTTGGAAGCGCACAGTTAAGGCTTCAACGTAGATTCTCACTCTTTACATTTATTTAAAGCGTTTTGACCGCAGTCTTCTTCAGGAGTGTGCTGGTGTCAGTAAATGCAAAGAGTGAGAATCTAGTTTGAAGCCGCAGAGGTTTTCTCTTTGCACGTATGTGTACTTCCAGCATCTCAGGAAAGCTTTGATTGGGTGAGTGGTAGTCATTCTGCAGAATTATTTTAAGTAGGTAAAGTGTTGTTTCCCAATTTCCATGACGATACTCTCCACTTCATGTCATTCTCAACAGTGTTCGATCCCTAGAGCGATCATAGGGGCTTTATGACTGATAACAGTCACTAATCACTAATGATGACAGCTAATTGCCTCATAATCATGACATAACTTAATAACATGGAACGTAATCTCCATTCGGTTGCCTTCAGGATCCTTATTTTATGGTAGTATCACACCCTCACTAAAACAGCTGGCCTTTTTGAGCAAACCACATTTCTTAATAGGGAATATCGTTAAGTCCCTACAAATGCTGTGATTTGCTCAAACGGCTGCACTGGTGCATTCACATCACAAAATGCTTGGGATTGAGGTTTTAAAGGAGCAATCTTTTACTTTCTTAATTCTCGTAACGCTAAAAGTTATTGAAGAAACCATTTATTCAAACCAACATCTAGTAGTGGATACACTTTAATCTTAAATGAAAGTGAAAGATTGTACCTCACTGAGATATACGCTTGCAAAACTGGTCTTCTGAGAAAGATTGAGCCTAATATTTGACTAAAATCATAATCTCCAATTCACTCAATCCTTGTTCCTCAAATGATCTGAGTATTAAGCTTCATCAGAGACCAGGTACACTCTGAAAAAAGGTGCAATATTGTATCTTTTGTCACTGGGGCTGAACCTTTTATCCAGAAAAGGTGCAGCGCAAACAAGAAAATGGTCCACTGTTGTATCTTATTTTTCAGAGAATGTAACTGTACCCTGCAGTCGTTCACTGTAGACAATACACTCTTTGTCTTTGTGTGGGAAAGTGCTGTTGTGATAGGACGAGCCTCAGTGAGATTGACATGATGTTGGTTTTCTGCTCCGCCCGCCAGGCCAAACGGTCTCACCCCAGGCCCAGCCAGCTCACAATGAGGGCAAACAGGACGTTAGCCGAGAAAACAGCGCTGTGGACTTCAGCAAGGTGAGCACCCGGACCCACCGCTGATCTGCTGTTTGTCTATGGGTACCGATAGCTGGACACACAACTAGTGCTGTATATTTAACCAAGATAGGGTTACGTGTGAAACGGTCTTGTCCTGGGAAACTGGCCGAAATGTAACAGGAGTAAAGATTGTTTTCTTTGGTTGGGTTATGCATCAAGTTCAGATACAGCCATCATTAGGGATTATGGCTGTGTTTTTATGTTTTACAGATAAACGTGGAACATTTATACAAAAGCTATGGCGACTTAACATCTCTTTGTCCCATGTATAGACTCGGAAGATGTAGCATTAAGGCTGTCATCAGTATGTTTTTTGTCCCACAGATTGACCTCCACTTCATGAAGAAGATCCCTCCCGGTGCCGAGGCCTCCAACGTCCTGGTGGGGGAGCTAGAGTTCCTAGAGCGCCCCGTGGTGGCCTTTGTCCGCCTGGCGCCAGCTGTGCTGCTCAACGGCCTGGCTGAGGTTCCCATCACCACCAGGTTATACACGAAATGCTGGAAAACCCCCTGCCTCTCTCTCTCTCTCTCTCTCTCTTCCTCTCTCTCTCTCTCTCTCTCTCTGTCTCTCTTTCTCTCTGTATCCTGTATCAAGTCTGGTTAGGTGAGATATTTCTCTAAATGCCTCATGAGAAAAGTGTTTGACTTTGACCCAAATTGGCTGTCCTCCGTGTTGCACAGGTTTCTTTTCATCCTGCTCGGCCCCCTGGGAAAAGGTCAGCAGTACCATGAAATCGGCCGGTCCATTGCTACCCTGATGACTGATGAGGTGAGGTCCGAGTTCAGGAATATCCAGGTTTTAAAACCCCAGTTGTGGTATGACGGCAGTTCCCTAAATACAGGCTGCAACCATTATTTTTTTAAAGATTATTTTTGGGGCATTTTTGCCTTTATCAGATAGACAGAGAGAGGCACGAAAGATTGGGGGATGACATGCGACGAGGTTCCCAGGCTGGATTCAAACCCAGTTCAATTCAAGCCCTGTGACAACAAGCATCCACCTGAAGTGCTCTTGAGCAAGACATTGAATCCCTACCAGCTCCAGGGGTGCTGTTCTTTAGCTGACCCTGACAGTTTCCTTTTTGGTATCAGTAGAGTATCACTCTACTTTCCCACGGTGCAGTGCAGAGCCAATGTTACTGACCCATCATCAGAGCCAGATGTCACAGTGGTCCTCTGGGATTGGTCAAAATAGAAGCATACGGATGTCAAGCTACTCGTACCCCTGTTTTTGAACCAGTCAGTATGCTTAAATCAACGCTCATTTGCTGTAAACATATGGAATACTCCGCCTTTAAGTCATTGTGTGTTACAGTATAATCATATTCTGTATACAATATCCCCGTTAAGCTCTTATCCCGGTTATGAGAAACAAAATGCATACCTGAGAGAGAGATTTGCTGAGGAACTGGGGCATGTGTACACCTTATCCCATTTTGTATTGTGTTTTTGTGGTCTGTGTGAATTCACTTTGTATGATAATATTTTGAATATTTTGTCTACTCATTTATGGGGATAGGGATCATTCTTTGTGGGATATGAAATACATATAAAGAGCTTATGCTGGATAAGACCTTACTGTAGCTGGTATAAGAGTTTCTATCTGGAATACTGTATGCAAGGAAATGCAGTCGATTTATTAACGCAGAAGAAAGGAACAGACTCTTAAAGCAATAATTACTAAACACGAAACTATATTTATGATATATGTGTTTTTATTTGGTTAAACACACGCTCTAAAGCTACATTTTATACGTATGTTTGATCTCTGAATGTCTCTCCTCACCTCCTCCACAGGTTTTCCATGATGTGGCGTACAAGGCCAAGGACAGGAACGACCTGGTGGCAGGTATCGATGAGTTCCTGGACCAGGTGACAGTGCTGCCCCCTGGGGAGTGGGACCCCTCCATCAGAATAGAGCCGCCTAAAAACGTGCCCTCTCAGGTAACTCCCTAAAAACATACAAAAGAGAAAGAAAATCGACCTGCCTCATTTTTCTCTAAAATAATGCTTATAATGTTAGCGATCTAGGATCATTAGGTAAATTATTGAAGGGGCGAACATCATTGCTGCCACTCAAAAGGCTCAGCCACATATTTGACCATTGAAAAGGCTTTTTAGAAGAGAGATTCTTTGTATATCGTCGTTGTCGGATGAAAACCTGTTTTCATGAAACGAACAAGCTAGTCATCAAGCTAAAAATAAGGCTGTTTTTATTGGTTCCTGAAAAGCAGACATTTTGGAGATATGAGGTTTCCACCCGACAACAGCGATATATTACTGCTCTTTTATAAAGTGCTACATACTAATCTCAACTGTGTTGTACTTCCCGCTTCCCGGGGTTCTGCTCTCAATCCTCTCCAAAACATTTGTTGTTTTTCCTCCATTAGTTATTTTGGTCTATGACAAGCGATCGGCCAGTAATTCTGTTATCCGACAGAAAGCTGACCCAGATGATTAAAAAACGACTGAGGTTGTTTTAGGTCTTCATTTCCATTTGTTATGAGAATCCTACTATGCAATTAGATCATTATAATGCTATTGAATTATGCCGCAATCGGAAATGAATGGCATGAGAGATCAATAATTTGGCATTTAAGCTCGGTTAAATGTTGGACAGGATTGAGTATAACATCTGGAGTCCACAAATGTTTGACTCAGCAGAGCATCAAGTGCAACTGATGACAGTTGTTGTCCTCACAATGACGACCAGCGGCCGACGGTTGACTGACAGTGATCTTAACCACACAGGAAAAGCGGAAGGTTCCCCCTGTTCCCAACGGAGTGACCGATCTTGGAGAGGCAGAGGACCATGGAGGCCACGGGGGCCCTGAGCTTCAGCGCACTGGGAAGTAGGTGTTTGTGTGTGTGTGTGAGAGAGAGAGAGAGAGAGAGAGAGAGAGAGAGAGAGAGAGAGAGAGAGCGAGCAAGCATGCAACCTTCAGCCCTGAGCTTTCTGAGCGCTTCTTTGTCCCCCGTCTCCCTGTCGCCTGTTTGCAACCCCTGCTAGTCGCCTCTCTGTCCCCAAACTATAAATTCAGCTCTCTTAAGAAGCAAACTGCCCTAATGGCCCATAACCATTCCCCACACTTCAACTCCACATAGACCTTTCATTATGATTAGGATCATCCAAGCATACTATCTCACATACATTTACATTCTTCAATATTGCAATGTCGTTATATTATTCAAGAACACAGAGCCACGTGAATGTACTTGCTCACAAATAATGCACAAAGTGCTCCTCACAGTCATTGCCTTCGTTGGATTCATTCGCTATAATGAAATGAAATGCACTTGTTTAATCATGACACACATTATCACTTCTTTTCTCCAGCTTTCCTCATCATCCTCATCATGTCACCAATAATAATCGCAGGGCAATTACTGTGCTCAGAAATATGATCTTTAAAGCATTATCATTAGCAAATAAGCAGTTTTGTTTATTCAGTCACATTCATACACAACAAGAGAGCCATGATGAGGCTAGATGCCTACCCATGACCCCCTGACGAAGGCGCACATGAATAGAGTCGTGACATCAAATAACATTTTCATTTCCCCGGATAATTAATTCGAGGGAGCGAAGACGCAGCAGATATTCAGTATTTCACAAGGCCAACAATTCTGATTTACCAGAAGGATTGACGATAATAATATATTTGATGATAGAAATGGATCATCAGAAATCGTCTCACAGCCACCAGCTTGAGACGGTGGGACTGTAACACGGTGCAGAGGGACAGTGGTTTCACAGCAGAGAGGAGTGAGTGATGCGGCGCTGGTGAGCTCCGGCATGCTGCGGTAGGCTCTCATCCCAGCTAAGATTGGCTGGAAGCCCAGTCTCAGTTGTCACACTGACATAAGCGTAGAGTCCCGCCCTCGGTTGCCATAGCAACCAACTCCAGCTAGTTCGCCATGGTCCCGGCTTGCTGCGGCAGGAGAGTCATACAAGGATAGACGCGTGGATGGACAGATGCACGCACACACGCGCAGACACACACATGCGCACACACATATTAGTGCTGTCATGTACACACACATGCGTGCACACACACACACACACAGTACACGCTTACTGAAGTGAAATTAAAATGTAGTAAATATTCCTATGCGAGTGTTTCTCTATGCTTCGTTCGGTATTAATGTCAATTAAGGACATTTGTGTGTGTGTGTTTGTATTTGTGTGTGTGTATGTGGGAGCGTGAGAGAGAGAGAGAGAGAGAGAGAGAGAGAGAGAGAGAGAGAGCACAGTTTGTTCAGTTTGTTGTGTCACAGGATCACAGAACATGATTATTTACTATGTATGTATGTATAGCTTCACTAGACTGCAATGTCTAATATGTCTAAATTGGATCTGTGCTTAAGTAAAGTGCGTCGTGTGTGTGTGTTTGTGTGTGTGTGTGTGTGTGTGTATGTGTGTGTGTGTGTGTGTGTCCCTATCTCTCCACAGGTTCTTTGGAGGTTTCGTCTTGGACATCAAGCGAAAGGCTCCTCACTACCTTTCCGACTTCACAGACGCCATCAGCCTGCAGTGTCTGGCCTCCTTCCTCTTCCTCTACTGCGCCTGCATGTCCCCCGTCATCACCTTCGGGGGACTGCTGGGGGAGGCCACAGAGGGACGTGTGGTAAGAAAAGCGAGGACACGCTCTCCCTTCCCATATTTCCCCCAGCCAGTTCAGGATTCAAACCGGTGATATTAAATGTGATTGCCTGTGTAAAATAAGGATGCTAAGCAATCAAGTAAGAGCGTTATTTCCTTTGTTTCCAGAGTGCTATTGAGTCCCTGTTTGGGGCTTCCATGACCGGTATAGCCTACTCTCTGTTTGCTGGGCAGCCCCTCACCATATTGGGCAGCACAGGGCCCGTGCTCGTCTTTGAGAAGATCCTCTTCAAGTTCTGCAAGTATGTTTCTCCCTTTATGATTCCATTTGAAAACTGCTATTACCTTGTTGAAAAGCATTTTTGCGCAAGAATGTGTCCCTTTGCTTACCTGTATGAGAGTATATTTCCATGTTGATGGTGGATGTGTGTCGGTCAATGTGTGTGCTTCAGTATCTAATTATCTATCCTTGCCTTCCACTCCTCTGTGTGTGTGTGTGTGTGTGTTTGTGTGTGTGTGTGTGTGTGTGTGTGTCCTGGCCTCTCTCTCAGGGAGTACGGCCTCTCCTACCTCTCCCTGAGGGCCTGTATCGGCCTGTGGACGTCCTTCATGTGTCTGCTGCTGGTGGCTACGGACGCCAGCTCGCTTGTCTGTTACATCACGCGCTTCACCGAGGAGGCCTTCGCCGCCCTGATCTGCATCATCTTCATCTACGAGGCCCTGGAGAAGCTGCTCCACCTGGGGGAGCACTACCCGATCAACAAGAACAATAACCTTCAGAAACTCACACAGTACTCGTAAGTGCTTTTTAAAAAATCCATATTTGATAAGGCAAGTGGACTAAGAATACATTTGTATGACTGGTGACCTGGGACTGTAATTGACAGTATTGCGTGCGCATGTATGAGCACATTTGCATGCACGTGCTAAAGGGACCGGTGGTTGCTCCACCGTGAAAGGGCAGATGGTGCAGTACTGTAGACTCTATCCAGTTTTTCAGTTGAATTGGCCCTCAGGTTTTAGGCAAGGTGTGTACAATGAGGAGGTACGCACACTTTATGAGTTGTGTTCTTCGTGTACTTAAGGTTGTATGTGTGTGTTTATGTACGTGTGCATGTGCATGCACGCTTGCGTGTGCGTGTGCTCCCTTCCATAGGTGTGCATGTGTGGAGCCCAGGGACCCCAGCAACGAGACTCTGCGGTACTGGGAGGAGAAAAACATCACGGCCTCCCAGGTCAACTGGACCATGCTGGAGGTCAATGTAAGGAGCCCTAGACATGTGCAGGGAACCAGCAAAATACATAGGATACATAGAAACAAGGGTTATGTATGGCTTAGAGATACTTAGACAGAACAGGCTTTCTCAGTTCAGCTGCACTTCTGATCTGAAGAAGTCTTGCTCTGGATCTGTAAGCTGTAAAGAAATATCAGCGTTAACATGAGATAGCATATAGAATACTGAAGAAATGTTATCTTATGTAAGCAGCAATAACGAATGTACCTGAGGAAGAATAAGTGGCAAGAAACACTTTGGTAGTCAGACTTCACCTCACCATCATCCACCATCATCATCATTATCATCACCACTGTCACTATAATCGTTATTATCGGCATCGTTATCCTCATGCTCCTCGTCATCACCATCGTGATTATCGCCATCGTCATCATCATCACCACCGTGTCCTCCGGTGCCTGCAGGAGTGCGAGATGTTGCACGGGGAGTTTGAGGGCAGCGCCTGTGGTCCCCATGGTCCCTACATCCCCGACGTCCTCTTCTGGTGCGTGGTCCTCTTCTTCTGCACTGTCCTCATGTCCGCCTTCCTCAAGGAGTTCAAGACGAGCCGCTACTTCCCCACCAAGGTCAGTGTCTCACACAGGCTTGCATGTTCGCAAGTACACACCCCCCCCCTCTCTCTCTGTGACGTTTTAAGAAGAAACTTCATTATGCTGCCATCTGTTGGTTGTTTCATCTGAAATGGCAAAGAATCCTGCAGTCTGTGTGGCCATTCTATTTGTGCAATTTCTATGATTTATCATTGAGAGGACACTCATGAGCTGCTTGACACCCAGTCTATAGTATACCAACGCCTCCTTGTGGTGATGAATGCATACTACACTGTAGTCTGACAGGCATTTGGATGAAATGTGGATTTTGCCTCAAGCGTGTGTCTGTTTGTTCCCTCTAAAGGTGCGGGCCATCATCAGCGACTTTGCTGTCTTCATCACCATCCTCACTATGGTTCTGGTAGATTATGCTCTGGGTATCCCCTCACCAAAGCTACAGGTCCCCAGCAACTTCAAAGTAAGTCCAAATGAAAGCCTCCATTCCAAAAAGCTTCTGTATATATCAGTTTTGTACAAAACATTACTAAACATGACCTCAAGTTCCACTAAAGACCAACCGGGCAGCGATCCCCGGCATCCTACTCACCGCCTTCCTTTTTGCTCCCCCCAGCCAACCAGAGATGACCGTGGCTGGATTATAAACCCGGTGGGGCCCAACCCCTGGTGGACCACCATCGCCACCTTCGTCCCTGCTCTGCTCTGTACCATCCTCATCTTCATGGACCAGCAGATCACCGCTGTCATTATCAACAGGAAGGAGCACAAACTGAAGGTGCTTTTTCAAATCCTCCTTTCAAATCCTAGCCACAAAAAATTCTTCCTCTTCTTCCTCTACCTCTTGTGATTGCTGTTGTTCTTCTTCTTCTTCTTGCTTTTCTTCTTCCTCTTCTTCTTCTTCTTCTTCTTCTTAGTAGTAGTAGTAGTATATCCACCCTGCTGAAGTGTCGTTGATCAAGACACTGAATCCCTACCAGCTCCAGGGTCGCTCTTCTGTAGCCGACCCTGACCTCTGACCTGGCTCCCTGAAGGGATGGGGAAAAAAGAAAGCTTCAATCAATAAAGTATCCGACTCTAAACACCAATGTCCCTTGTCTGGCTCCTGCAGAAAGGCTGTGGCTACCACCTGGACCTGTTTGTGGTGGGGGTGATGCTGGGCGTGTGCTCGGTGATGGGCCTGCCGTGGTTCGTGGCGGCCACCGTTCTCTCCATCTCCCACGTGAACAGCCTGAAGCTGGAGTCGGAGTGCTCGGCCCCCGGAGAGCAGCCCAAGTTCCTGGGGATCCGAGAGCAGCGCTTCACCGGCCTCATGATCTTCACCCTGATGGGCTGCTCCGTCTTCATGACCTCTGTGCTAAAGGTCAGGGGGCAAAGGTCATATCGTAGAGGAACAACAACACATGCACTCACACTCACACACACATCCTAATTTGCAACAAATGTTGACCACTTACCTGACACCATCTGACCTGTCCTGATGCGGTATAAACTCCACCCATCTGGTACATCTCGGGAGATTAAAACAAACTAATACTTTTCTCTGTCTCCAGTTCATCCCCATGCCAGTGCTGTACGGAGTGTTTTTATACATGGGGGCTTCCTCACTCAGAGGCATTCAGGTGAGCTGAGTGTGTACTCTATAGTT